>CAUZXS010000406.1:147500-166624 GCA_963585895.1 Sepioteuthis lessoniana
ATTGTTCTGATCCATACATTTATTTCTGTGCCTGTATGTATTTAATCTATAGTAAAATGGCCGTTCTGATTTTCCACCATATTTTTTTTTGGGCAGCGGTTGCATTCCAGAAAATAAATTACACTTTTGTTTCTGCGATTTGATTAGTGGTAAATTTTGAAAATGTTTTTTCTTGGGTGGTGAAACTAATGAATAATTTGATTCATTTAAGGTGTTTTGCAGCATAAGTTGTTCTTGATATTGCATGGTTAGAAAAAGTTTAATGGATTTTGTTGTGGGTTTCCTATGGATTACTTTATAATTTAGTGTGTTGTTGCAACCTACCATTACGTAACTATCGACATATATATATATATATATATATATATATATATATATATATATATATATCCGATCAAAACGTAGTGATCATCTTTATTAATAATTAGATATGGTTTACTGATCTTTCCTCTATCGAAGATTTAACGCCTTTATGTAGAGGTAAGTTTATAAAAGGGTTAATATAGAATCATTTTCATTCTTCTCGAAGAAAATAATGTAAGGAAGAGTCACCAAGACGATTCTTTTACAATAAATGTTAATAAGCCCGAAACAAATTTTACTTTGAATAATCGTACTAACTGAAAATTCAAACGAAAATCCCCCCCCACAAATTAATGTAAGCCTAACTAAAATAATTATTAACATTATATCAAATATTCCTACCTATCCGATAAAATAAAGCGCAGTCTTTTCCCAGCAGCTGTCGTGTCAATACTGCTATATGGATGCACTACATGGACGCTAATCAAGCGTATGGAAAGAAAGCTTGACAGCAAAAATGCTGCGAGCTGTACTGAACAAATCTGGGAGGCAGCATCCCACAAAGCAGGAGCTGTACAGACACCTACCACTCATCTCGAAAACCACACAAACTAGACGAGCAAGATATGCGGGACTCTACTTGTGAAGTTAGGGTGAGCCCATAAGCGATGTACTCCAATGGAGACCTTCACACGGACGAGCAAGGGTACGGCGACCAGCTAGAACCTATCTACAACAATTCTGCGCTGATACAGGATGTAGCAAGGAAGACCTGCCGAAAGCGATGGATGATAGGGACGAGTAGTGGGAGAGGGTCAGAGAAATCCATGCCAGAGTTAAGCCATGATGATGATGATGCTTATTATGGTTACTCAAGTTAAAGATGTAAATAAAAACATAAGATTACTGCTTCTCTATGAATAAATATCCGGGCATAAAGCCAATATGATTAAATCGATAAATCTCTTAAGTATCGTTCACTTAATTAAAAAAAAAACAACAGAATTCTGAACGAGTGTCCTGGATATGACACAAAACTGCATTTGATGGTGAGGCTCCAGTACCGCTGGAACTTTGGGGAATATGGAGTACCTCTTCATTACCATTGTTCCCAGGTCCACTCTGACCCGGAGTGGTAGCACCTGATAGGGTCCTATCAATGGATCAAATAGAACCGTTTGACATTTAAACTCTGTGCAAACAAATGATTGATGGTAAATTGGATTGTTAGAAATAAAAGTCTTTGATCACTTAACTGTGCGTAAACAAATGGCTGATATTCAACTGAATTGTTTGTGATACATAAAAATACTTAGAACTATTCAACTGAGAGCAACCAAAGGAATAATGTTGAATGGAATTATTAGTGTTCAATAGCAATACTTGAAACTCTTTAACTGCGGGCCTAAATTGAATCTTTGGTATTACATAGTAATACTTAAAACGATTTAACAATGTGTCAAAGAATGAGCCCAGGCTCGTTTAAAAATGTTATCAATAAAATGAGTTTATAAATCATATAAATTTAATATGTATTAATAGGAATTGGCATTAAATAACGTACAATGTTTGATATACCATAAAACTCATCCAATCAACTAACCAACCAACCAATAATAAATGAGAACACTAACAAGAATAAAGTATAATTGTCTTATTCTACCATTCAGGGTAATTTTTTAATAGACAAAAAAAAAAAATAATGAAAAAAGATGGATAATATTTTTCATATTTGTCAGTTCATCTCGCCGTTTCTGTGGTCTGATTTTTTAATTGATAATGAAGATTTTAAAATATACATTTTGACAAAAATAAGAGGAATAGGAAAGATTTCTTATATTTGTTTGTTGGTTTTCACTATACTCAACTGCTTTCTGGCGGGCTCGTCTGGCATTTACGCTGGGTGCGTGATATTAGGTTGATCGCTTGGTCCCGGGAGGGCCTTCCTCAAGCCACCACCTATTTAGCAGGGCTGAGTTTATTACTTGGCACCTAAGGTACCTTAAAACGGAATACCGAAGGGATCAAACATTTTTTTTTGTGACAGTCACGCATGAATCTCTATTTGTGCGTGACCCCTCCACTCTAAAATGACATGAGTCTCCGACCTCAAAATGATTTCATGCCAAATCCAACTCGTTGGGATGTTGAATACATCCTTCTCTCATATTCCTGTGATCAAAGTCATAACTTCTGACTCAGAATAGATAAGGGGGTGTTCTCGTGGCGTAATGGTTAAAGCGATGGACTGCGGGATCGTAGTAAGCGAGTTCGTACTCCAGTCGCGCTATTACGTTCACTTTCGCGCAAATACCATTGGGAAAGATATGAACCCCCTTATCCTGCCAGCTATGGGTTAAATATTAACATTACTGTTCTTCTAGGAGAATAGCTTTGGCATTAAATAACCTACAAAGGTTGATATGCCATTAAACAAAGAAACCGAACCGAAACCATCAGAATAGATAAGTACTTCAACTTGAGAATTTTGAAAAGAAAGCTCTGAGAAAAACTGTAATAGTATCTCATAATCAGAATCGAGCGTTAGAAATAATTGTTGTCGGTCTATTCTTAATGTTCATTCACTTTTATTATTCGTCTGTTCTTTTTTTTCTTTTTTTCATTTTCTTTTTAATTTTTGGCGAGGTAATTTCAGACTTTGAAATTTTAAATCTTGGATGCAACAATTAGATTTACGCTTATCGTAGAACGTGACTATGTAAAAAGACAATCAATAGCTTCTCGGAATTTTTTCTCTCCACTTACATTCGAGTCGTCTCAATGATGTCTTCAAATAAGCCTGACTCTTTGAGAGAACACATCGATTTATACCGATCGATCAAGCTATATTTTCGCATATTTCATTCAAATTGAAAACTTCTGTTCTGTGATGTGAGGGACTGATTAAATTTTGCATTTATTGGCATTCAATATGAATATCCTCATGTCTTTTTGAAATATCGACCTATCACTACAATGAACCTTTAAAGTCGAATGGACTTCTGAATTGGAAAATTGTCATAATTCCTTTAATTAATCGGATGAGTGTCATCATTCAACTAAAAAAAAAAAAATAATAATAAATAGAAATAAATGCAAATAAATAAAAAAAGAAAAGAAAGAAAATAACATTAAATCTTTAAAAAAATCTCCTACCAAATTTTCCATTAATAAGTACACTCCTAATGTTTCTTAAATAAAAGCTTAATTCTATTTTAAACCAAAGTTATCGGGATTGTGTTATTTCTAGAGGGGCATTAGAGAGACAAAACAGATATAATCAAGTATTAATTTGTAACAAACTCTACGGCATTAAGACTCTAATCTATAAAGGAAAAGAAGTGCGTGTTGCCATCAATGTCAGGTTTATACTGACCTGGAGTGATAGTGCGGGTAAGGGTTTCATGTATTGATCAACTAGAAATATTTTAAAATTTATTCATTTAGATAGGAGTGTGTGAAAAAAAAAAGAAAAAAAAAATCTTTTGAAAAAAGAACTACACAAAAATATAAATATGAGCTTACAATGGACGCGATTCCCTAACTTGTAGCCATAAGATAACCCTAAACGGGTTGACACACCGTTAAAATCCACGAATTTACAGCATTAAAACTGTAGGCAAAATGCATAAGACGTGTGTGGATGCCATTACTCACATGTACATTCTAACCCAGAGTGGTATTGCCCTTCAGGGTCCCATCTGTGGGTCAAATAGGTGTGTTTGAAAATGATCAGTAGTAGAGGTAAACACTAGAAAGCATATCATCATCATCATCATGTCGTGCCGCTAGCACGGATATCCTTGACCCTCTCTCGCCACTTCTCCCTATCTTCAGGGCTACATCCCATATCCCCGCATAGCTGCTGTATGTATGTTCGAGCTGGTCGTCCTGCTTTTGCTCGGCCATATGTGGGGGTCCATAGGAGTACATCACTTATGAGCTCGTCCTTGCTTCTCCAGGAGTGTACTGCATGTCTGGTTCGTCTAGCTTAGATAGATTTCGTGATGGGAGGCAGGTGGTCGTATAGTTGGTGTCTTGTGGGGTGTTGCCGCCAGGAATTGTTCAATATTGCTCGCAGCATTCTTGTCTAATTGCCGTCTAGCTCCAGTCGTTTAGTTAGCATCCAAGTAGTGCACCCATATAGCAGTATCGATACGACCGCTGACTGGAAGAAACTGCGTTTTATTTTATCGGTCAGGTCTGATTTCTATATGATCGATAGCCTATCGATAGCTGTCCATGCCTTCGTTAGCCGCGTGTCGATGTCCTTTTCGGTTGACGAGATACTGCTTCCTAGGTAGGTGAATTTGTCAACTAGTTTCAGAGAGGTTCCCTCAAGTGTGGAGATGTCGCCTGTTTGATTATAGCGCATATATTCAGTTTTGTGTGCATTGACATGGGGGCCAATGCCTGCGGTGGCTCGTTCCAAACTATGCAGTAGTGTTTCGGCTTGGTTGTGTGTATTTACCAGTATCGCTATGTCATCAGCGTAGTCGGCGTCTGTAATCATTTTTGCGGGGTACCTTCTGCTTCTTTTTTTATCATCTGTCTAGACTACGTGCTTAGAACTTCGATTGATAAAATCAGAGAAAATGGCTTTGAGCTAACAAAGAAAAGAAAGCATATAATGGTTTCTATTTCTTTGCTTAATGGCATATCAACTATCTAGGGTCATTTAATACCAAAGCCATTCTTGTAGAAGAACAATGCTGTTACTGTTTAACCCATAGCTAGGAGGATAAGGGGATTTCATAATTTTCCCATCAGTATTAGTTTCAAAATTGACGTAATAAAGTGAATGGAGTTGGAACATGCTTACAACGATGTTACAATCTAATATGTTAGGTTGTCTAGTTGGCTGGGGCTGTAGAATACACCGACCGCTTCTCTGCAGAGGGGGGTAAGACCGCTCCTAATGAGTGTTCTTGATATGACACTAAATAATCTGATGGTAAGGTTCCGGTATGCTGGAGCTCTGGGGAATGCAGAGAACTCTGTCATTGCCATCGCTCCCATGTTCACTCTAGCCTGGAATGGTAGCACCTGATAGGGCCCTATCAATGGGTCAAATAGAACTAAACTGGGTAAACACGCTAAACTGAGTTGTTTAAAATAGAACTGTTTTGATACTGAAACTGTGTACTAATGCTAAACTGAATTGTTTGAAATAGAATTATTTTTGACATTTAAACTGGGTATTTATGCTAAAGTGAATTGTTTGAAATAGGACTGTTTTTTGACTTTGAAATTGTGTACTTATGCTAAACTGAATTCTTTGAAATTGAAAAGTTTTTTGACATTGTTACAGTGTACTTATGTTAAACTGAATTGTTTGAAATAGAACTGTTTTATGTATAAAAATGGATTAGTCATTAATAACCTACAATGGTTGATGTGTTATAAAACCAAACCAAACCAAACCAATATGTTTGCCACTAAACCACGTTGTCTTTCCCAAAACATATAAATGTTTTTATCAAGAGTAGTTATTTGAAGATGGAATTGCTTTCAAAGAATGATCATTAATAAACTGTATAATTGTTTGCAAAAATAACAAGAAAAAAGACTGACTTTAGCATTAGATGACCCAACAAGGTTTTAGATATCATAAAATCAACCTACCAACCACCCATCACCCATCCATTAAAAATCTTCTCATTTATCAGTAAATTTTTCTTTAAATTTCAAATGGTTACTATCATTGAAAATGAAGTAGGTGAACCAAGTTCAAATCCTGGGCGGGGCAGTTTGCGTCTCAATTCTAGCTGGTGTCATTTAGAAGATGTGAGTCCAGCTCTCCTCCCTTGCCAACTCAGTTAGCTAGTACGACAGACTGAGGTCTTTGGACTTTGTCGAGCAATCGGTAAGATTACAAATTGACGGGTTGTATTGGACGAGTTGGGTAAGTATGAACTAAAAATAAAATTAGATGGTCTTTCATTTAGGTTTTGCTATGATATATATATGTGTGTGTGTGTATGTGAGTGAGTGATGTGTGTGTGTGTGCGTGTAGTGATATATGTGTGTATGTGTGAGTTATATATATATATATATGTGTGTGTGTGTGCGCGCGAGTGATATGTATGAATGTATGTATGTATGTATGTATGTATGTATATGCGTGTGATATATATTTGTATGTAAGTGTGTGGTATTTATGTGTATATCACTACGTGTATGTATGCACATGTTTATGATATTTGTATGTATGTGTGTGTGATATATATATATATGTATGTGTGTATGCGTGTGTGATATATGCATATATATATGTGTATGTGTTTGATATATACGTATGTGTATGTATGTGTGTGTGTGTGTGTGTGTGTGATATGTATATGTGTGTTATATATATATTTATATGTACATGTGTGTGTATGTGATATATATATACACAAGCCTCTCGGATTCTCGTTTAACGGTCGGCTACGATGATGTTGATGCTTCTATTTAGGAAGAAGTAAAGGATCCTAATTAGAAATTCATTGATATCTTTGTTCTATCTTGATTTTATATAATTAAATGACGTTTAGTGAAAACACAACCCCATAAAAATAACCACTTTCGATTTAAAATGTTTTATTCTCTAAATTAGAGTATTGTATTGACCTAATAAAAATCTTGCTAAGATTTGCTGTTTTTGGTGAATTATGAGCAGACAAAGAAATATCCAAACGAGAGAGAGAGAGAGAGAGAGAGAGAGAGAGAGAGAGAGAGAGAGAGAGAGAGAGAGAGAGAGAATAAAGGAGTTGTTTCAAAACTTTCGTTAGATAAAAGGATATGCTTAAAAACTGCCCAGCAAAGCCCTATTAAAACAATAAGAAATTATAATCTCAACTTTAAAAAAAAAAAGATAATACACTCAATTGCGGCGTACAAATCGACCTTTTAAGCCTGAGAAAAGTCCTTCAAAACTTGGGGTCGACTTATACTGTAAAGCCAAATCCAAAACATTTTTCTACTGCTTGAACAGTCTATAGTAAAAAATGTTGATGTTTTCCCCCGGCTAAATAAGTCAACCCCAAGTGTTTGGTAAAGATTTTTTCAAAATCAAAGGGTTTCATTGAGAATGGTTCATGTATCAATTAGCATCAAATTATCAGATGAAACTTAAGAGTGAGTGTATTTACACACACACACACACACACACACACACACACACACACACACACATATATATATATATATATATATATATATATATATATATAGTTAGGCAAACTATATATGTGCTTCATTTAAGTATATTTTTATATTGAATAATAAAGACATATTTTGTCAATATAGTTTTATTAGGATCCTTTCAAGTTTCCTGACAAGCGTTTTGGTTTTGGTTTTAGGTTGTTTGCATGTGTAAAGAGTGTTTCTTTTATTTTTAAGTTTTTACGTTTTTTTTATAAAAACAAAACAAACAAACACGCAAACTACCCCAGATGATGCTCTATGAAAGGTTCGAAAGTGCTCGGGACAATTTTGGTAAATTCATCAATCAATTCCAACCTAAAACCAAAACACTTGTCTGAAAACTTAAAAGGATTCTTATAAAGTTATATAGACAAAACGTGTTTTTATTATTCAATCAAACATGCTTACACACACACACACACACACACACACACACACACACACACACACACACACACACACACATATATATATATATATATATATATATATATATATATATATATATATATATACTGGTAGATAGAGAGATACATTGACAGACATACAGTTAGATAGATAGATAGATAGATAGAACGATAGATTTCTGAAATTCAGCATGAAAGCAGAACTGAAGAAATTTTCGTTCCTTTGCGACATGAAGTGGAAATCGTTTTATTCTTTAACCGAGAGTATTTACAGTGCATTGCTCTCGTAGATATCTCACCATATATATTTGCTGCATTTGATTAATTAAGTTAACAAATGCATATGCAAATATAATAAAATTTTTAGAAACACACGTACGTATATATATATATATATATATATATATATATATATATATATATATATATATATATGCAATGTGTTTTGACCGTATTTTGTTAATATTTCAATATTCTTATTATGAAGTTTTTGATAATTTTCCTTAATATTTGCTAATTATTTCTGTTTGACGTTTGAAAATTGCTGGTGACAACCATATTAAAAAGTGAAAAGACTTTATTCGAACACTTTTGAACGACGTTCAGTTATACTCACTTTCAACATTTTTAAGGTTTCTTAGAAGCACATAAAGCTAATTTCGAGCCCTGAAGTAGAAGAGAAACTTCCAGTTCAAAGAGTGAATTACATTAATCAAGCACAATTAAGTTAATCAGATTTGGATCTCTTTCAGCTGATTCGTTTGTAATTGGGAGAAATCAAGATAAATTAATCAAGAGAAAAAAGGGTGATAGCGAGAAATAAAGAAAGTGTTGAGAAGAAAGAAGAGAAGAGGAGAAAAAAAAGAAACCATAAATGAGATAGACGGAAAGAGATAGAGAAATTTAAAAAAAATAGAGAGAAAGAGAAAGAAAAAAGAGTTGGAATGAGCAGAAGAGATAGAGATAGGAAGAGTGAAAAAGAAGAAAACGAGGAAAGAGATAGAAGAAGAGAGAGGGAGATGATAACTAGAAAGAGAAAGAAGATGCGAATGAGAAATAATGAAAGCAATCGGGAGAAGAGGAAGAGAGTAAGGAAAAAAGAGAGAGAAAGAGAGCCAGAGACAGTGAGAGAAAGAAAGGAGGAAAGAGAGAGATGAAGAAAGAAGAAAGCGAGAGAAGGAAATGAAGACTGGTATAGAAAGAGAAAAGAAGAAAGAGAGAGAGAGAGAGAGAGAGAGAGAGAGAGAGAGGAAGAGGAAAAAGAAAAACGAAAATTGATTGAGAGTGAAGAAAAATAAGATGGAAAGAAGTGAGAGACAGAGAGACAGAGAGAGGGAGAGCGAGGAAAAAGAAAGCGAGAAAGATGATGAGAATAAGAAATAATGAAACTGATGGGAAGAGAGAAGAGAAAAAGAGTAACGGAGAGAGAGAAAGAGAGAGAGAGAGGAAAAGTCGAAGGTGAAAGGGGAATAAAACGAAAAAGGAATAAGAGAGTGATAGTAGGAAATAAAGAATGGTATTGAAAGAGAGAAGCAGAGAGAGAGAGAGAGAGAGAGAGAAAGAGAGGGAGGGAGGGAGAGGGAGAGAGAGAATAGAATAAAAAGATGGAAAGACACAGATAAAGAAAGGAAGGAAATAGAATGTGAGAATGGAAATGAAGAACAGGATAGGAAAAGAGAGAAAGAAAGAGCTGGAAAAAGAGACAGAGGTAGATGAAAAATAGAAAGTGAAGGAGAGAAAAATAATGAGCTTAGGAAATAAAGACAAAGAAAGAGATGAAAGGAGAGAGAAAGGGGAAGATGAGAAAGAGAAGGCGAGCGAGAGAGGGGGAAGAATAGAAACAGAAAGAAATATTTATGATCTAAGAAAGTTTCGATGATAAAGGATACTGAGAGAGAGAGAGAGAGAGAGAGAGAGAGAGAGAGAGAGAGAGAGAGAGAGAGAGAGAAGACAATCTAGGGCAAACATACTTAGGGAAAAAGGAAAGAAAGTCACGGTGAGATAGACGAAGAATAATAGAGGATAAAAGAGAATGAAAGAAAGAGGAGACAATAGAAGACAACCATGAAGACGAAAGAGAGAAGAAAAAGACTGAAGAGGAAAAAGAAAAAACATAGAGGCAAAGAAACGGGATAACATTGATAGAAAGATACTAAAAATGCGATGCAGAGAGGCAAAAAACATGAGAAAAAAAAAAAAGAAAAAAAAAAGAGAGGCAGTTACAGAAAGACTGAATGAGCAAAAAGAATAACCCATAGAAAATAACAACGAGGGAGATAAAGAAGGAAGAAAAGAGAGATTGATTGTATAGGAGGAAGGCACGGACATAGAGAGAGATAAAAGTATTTCGCGAGAGATTGTACCCCTGGCATTCCAGCCAGATGGTTTCTTAAAATTGAATTCCTGTGGCGTAGTGGCTATTATGCTGGATTGCGACATCGTAGTAAGCGAGTTCGAACTCCAGTCGCGCTATTACCTTCTCTTTCAGACTAATACTTTCGGGGAAGGCATTAACCTCTTTATCCTCTTAATAGCCATGGATTAAATAGTACCTCTTCTGTTCTTCTACAATGATGGCTTTGGCATTAAATAACCCGTGAATGTTGATAAGTAATTAAAGAAAGAAACCAAACCAAACCAAACCAAACCTAAACTGTGATCCAAATAAGGTAAAGATTCTTTAGTGAACTCATCCTGGGGGAGACAACTGTGTTACACCAAGAAATTTTCCTTAAAATGCAAATAATTATCCTAAACTTTCTTTAAAGAAAATTTCCCAGTCGGTTGGAGCTGCAGTATATACCGACTGAATTTCTGCAGAGGGATAAAACTCCCCCAAAGAATGTCCTGGATATGATACTAAACAATCTGATGGCTCTAGTAATACTGGAGCTTTGGGAAATGCGGAGAACCCCTTCATTGCCATCGCTCCCAAGTCCACTCTGACTCCGAATGGTAGCACCTGATAGGGTCCAATCAATTTGTCAAATAGAACTGTTTGACACTTAAACTGTGTACTTATGCAAAACTGAATAGCTTGAAATAGAACTGTTTAAATTATTTAACTGTGTGTAAACAGGTAGCTGATCTTTAAATGAATTGTTAGTGATGCATAGCAATGCTTGGAACCATTAAAGTTTGTTAACATGCTAAAGTGAATTGTTTGAAATAGAATTGTTTAAACATTAAACTATGTGTACACTAATGACTGATGTTTAATTGAGTTGTTAGAGATACATATCAATACTTGAAAACATTAATCTGTGAGCAGACAAATGATTAATAGTAAATAGAATTGTTCGTATTAGATAAAAATAAGTGAAACCATTTAACTGTGTGAAAAAATGAGCTCGGACTCGTTTAAAAATGTTATCTACAAAATGTGTTTAGAAATCATATATTATATATATACGTGGTGCAATCAATAAGTTTCCAGACTTTTTTTGTACAGGCATTTAAAATTGTCGTACACACTTGAAAATTCAGTATCTTATTGCTATACATCCTATGAGACGACTGACCAATTTTTATGATTTCAGGTTAAAATGAACAGCTACAGCAGCAATTGGAATACACCCAACTAAAACCTGATTGTCACAGCTGGTGAATTTCAAAAATGCAATCTGAACCTGAGGACACTTTAGAAGAACGATGTGCAATAAAATTCTGTTCTAAATTTGGAAAAACTGTCACAGAAACGTATGGAACGCTTCAGTCTGCTTTTGGAGCACTCTTGCATGAATCGAGCATCAGTTTTTGAGTGGCATAAGAGATTAAAGGAAGGCAGGGAGTCTGTGAGGGGTGATGAGAGGTGTGGGAGGAGTAAGGAAGTCAATACACCAGAGTTGATTGGCCAAAGGGTTAGGGTTTGGGTTACTATGTTGAGGTTTTAAGGGAGTTCAGGAAGAGATTCCGTTGGAAGAGACCAGCACTCTTCAACTCGGGTCAGTGGCATTTCCAGAAGGACAATGCACCAGTCCACAACTTAATCCTTGTCACAGACTATTTGAGCAAGATGGGCATCAAGAAAGTTCCTCACCTTCCCTATAGTCCAAACCTTGCTCTCCGTGACTTTTAGTTATTCCCTAAGCTCAGAGGCTGTCGTTATGAGACAATTGAGGAGATGAAAGAGGCTGTGACGATGGTTATTGATACGATCACACAAGAAGACTTCCATGGGGCCTTCCAGAAGTTGTTGGAGCGGTACAACAAGGGTATTACAGCCGGAGGAGATTACTTCGGAGGGGACTAGAGTTTCATGTGTGTACTATCAATGAAAGTGCTCATACGAAAAAAGTCTGGAAACTTTTTTAATGATCCTCGTATGCATAAAAAGGATTTGGCAGTAAGTAACCTACAATGGTTCATATGCCACAAAACTAAACCAAACCAAACCTTCAAAGTAAAGTATATTGTAATTTTTCATGCTTTTCTCAAGGGTATTCGCGCGAAGTAAAACGCAAACAGTCTCGTGCTGTATGTGAACTATGTATGTAACGATAAAATAATCTATAGATGTTCTCACAAACAGAAAAAATGATGGATAACAAAGCAGTAACAAAAACGAACGCCTTAATGCAATTCGTTATATATATAATGTTTATAGTGAGCGGTCAAAAGATCGGGTAGAAAAGGCACGAGGAGATGAATATGCATGCGGTTAAATTTAGTGATGGTGAAAGCTGCATTTAAAGCCAAAAGTGCTCATTTACTATTCGTCTCTTTGGACCAATAACCAACTAACATCAATACTCGTCAAAATTGTTTCATTTCTATCAATTAAGCACTTGGATATGAAAGCAGACAAGTTTTCAAGTTAACGTGTTAAGCATGGTGTTAATGTAAATGCTGCTTGATTTGTGATGACTAAATTTCAACTTAGTGTTGTAATATTGATTTTTTTTTTTTGTGTCTGATGAGCTTAATGCAGAAGAAAGTCAGATCGTTAGTGATAGGGATCTGGTTTGTCGTGTTTAGGTTTCTAAGTATTTAGACTTCATGTATTATAATGTTCGGACAGAAAAGGTTTCTTTGAGCGTCTCGAACAGTCTTGGAATGGGCGGGGATTCTGTCTCTTTGTTAGTAGTAACGTTGGAAATCAGATCGTGATTATCGGAAAACTATTAAAGTACCCGGGATTATTCACGTGTGGCTCAGCTCATCTGCTCATCTACGGGTGCGAGATAACAGACATCATATGTACGGGCATGACGAGCATTGGTCAACTGAGATTCTTTAAAATCGCCCGACTAAACAAGAGAAAGAAAGCCCGCGTAGAAGAAAGCGAAGAGAGGATAAGTTAAAAGTAAAGGTTGATTGACCGATTTTAACTGCATGTCAACCCATCACGGGTTATTTTATGCCTTGGGGTTTGGGAATCGCGTTCAGTGAACATTCGTATTTACATTTTTTTATGTAGTTGTTTCTTTAGTTATTTTTGTGCGCAGTGCAATCGAATTCAGATAATTTTTAAACAGATTTATTTAACGCATTGATCAAACCCTAACAGGTACTACCATTCCGGGTCAGAGTAGAGCGCAGAGTAATGTCAATGGAGGGTTACTTCACACCGTTCAGATTTTAGAACTAGAGGCTCACTATCAGAGGCAGTCATACCCAGGTTAATGAAAGTAAAAAAAAAATTGAAAAAATAGGATCAACACAAAGTGATGAAGGGAAGAAAGGCGGGAAAGAATAAGAGGGAAAGATCAGAGAGAGAGAGAGAGAGAGAGAGAGAGAGAGAGAGAGAGAGAGAGAATAGTTATTACCCGTGAAAAAGTTCACATATATGAATTTCTTAAATGCATCGGTTTATCAGAACAACTGAATTTTCCAATTTTCTAAATTTCGTCCAGTGAGTGCGTGCACACACACGTACACATATATGTACGTATATATATATATATATATTCGGGATATTGTAATTGTAAGTAGAATCGGCTCGCCAAATTTAAATCACAAACCAGGTTATTGGCATTTCCCTTGCCTCAAATGCCCTGACAAAAAGGCATGAATCCATCTCTTCCTTCCAGCTATCAAATCATGACTGAGATCTTTATCGTTGGAAAGCCGCTGGTCTAGGTGTGGGAAAACTGAATTTAAAGGCCCTACCAGCATTTCTTGGCTTAGCGTTGTAGGTTAAAGTTCATTACCTCCTATGTGTTAAAGACTTCTGGGAAGACCTAATTCCTCCCGTGGACTGAAACAAAAAAAAGCTAATTTGGATGGGTTGTCATGATATATATATATATATATGTATATATATGAGTGTGTGTGTGTGTGTGTGAGCGAGAGTGAGAGAGAGAGAGATTCATAATTGCTTCACTGCGTTACTGTCAGTTTCATGAAATTTTCACAATCATCAGACGCATCTTTTAAGTCATTTTTATTGATGGTTTCTGATCAGGATTTTGTAGTTTTATAATATATATATATATATATATATATATATATATATATATATATATGTGTGTGTGTGTGTGTGTATGTATATATATATATATATATATATTGTATAATCACGATGATCTCAATAACAAGAATAATGATACAAATACAGGCTGTAGGAACAAGTTTATTCCTTTCTACCTACAGTCCTTGGCGACACGAGGAGAGAGACACAAATCATGAAAACCTATGCTAACCATCCTATGCTACCCCCACTCCCCACGCGCGGTGCATCTTGTGGTGTTTAAGATCTCTAGCGGTAGAAATCCAAACTGATCTGATCTGATCAGATCCGAAAAACCCAGCCACGCGGTTCAACGGTTGAACGCCTTAATTGTCTTTTCAAAATCTTCAAATTCTCAGGACCATCTTTCCGGGCTTAACGTCAGCTAGACTCTCAATTCCCTTCAACGGCCGCCCTGTCACATTTCCTGTCTGGGGGTTTATTATAACAGATGATGATTGTCATATCCTTTCCGCGATGGCCTATCTGACTCTGCACTTGAACTGGGAGATACAGAGTAGTTCAAAGCTTTACCAAACTAGGTAATGAAATATAATTAACGAAAAATGATTGATATAAAAACCATTACCTTATATATATATATATATATATATATATATATATATATATATATATATATATATATATATATATATATAAGTATCTTTATGTGAGTTTTTTCATTTAGTTAAAAATTGGGGTCGTACGATTTGTGGATTAACCCTTTTCTTGCAATTGCCCCAGTCATAACCGGAGTGATTGTACGTGTTAGGATCCCATCAATGGATCAAATATATCTGTTTGGGACAATAAAGTGTTTGCCTGTTTTGTACCTTATATAATTAAGGACCATAAATATTAATATCCTAGGTAGGAGACTAAACTGCATTCAGGGGTGATATCACTAGTTCTTGGACCCAGGGGAGTATGGAATAACTTTTATTTGCTGTTACTCCCAGGTCCACTCGGACTTGAAGTACTAGTACCTGTTAGGAACCCATCTATAGATCAAATATATCTGTTTGGGATAATAAAGTGTTTCTCTGTTTGAAATGATTCAGTATATAATTCTTTGTACCTTATACAATGGGGGACCGTAATTGTTAATGTCCTGGATTGGACACTAAACTGCATTCGGGGATGATGTCTACTGTTTTTGGGTTCCGGAGAGTTTGGGGTTACTTTTATTTGCGGTTACTCTACTAAGACCTGGAATGGTAGTACTTGTTAAGATCCCATCTATGGATCTAATGGATCTGTTTAAAAATTATCCGAATTGGATACGAATACGAGAAACCATAGAACTGTAATAAAATTATTTGTATTGAATAAGAATACTTGATGCAATATAGCTGTGTTCAGACAAATGACTTCTATAGACAAATAAAAGACGTTAGATTTAAAAAATATATATAGCAATAGAACGATGCAAATGTAAATCGTTATAAACATCATCAAATGAGTCAAATTTCGGCATGAAATAAACCATAAAGAGTTGATATATCGTTAAGAAAATAATCAAAATATAATGGTTAAACTGATTTCGGCATAAAATAACCAAACAAGGGTTGATATGCCGTCAAATCAACCAACCAGCCAAAGAAAGAAAGAAAGAAAGAAACACTTAACCAAGAAGCTAATGAAAAAGCATTTATCTAACATAAAAAGCACTAACTTTTCAACATAATATCCTTCCTTGTCAATACAACCGTGAATACTAATGGTGTAGATCAAATATTATACAGAGAAAATGTGTTTGTTTCTTTAGGATATAAAATAGGCTTTCTTTTATCCTTTCTATTCCTCCTTCAAATATATTTTTCTTCTTTCGTTTCTACCCGGTAAAAAGCGTTTCTATCCCACCCCAGAACCCATGCAAAACCATTATATTCTGCCCCAAAATTCCATTAGAAATTTTTCGGAATATATCTACCTTTTTATCTTTTGTTCCTTACCCTTTCTCCCGAGGGAACAGAGCTACTCGTGGGACAAACAGCAAAGGACAAGTTCGGAATAAAAGAAAGAAGGCTGGGGGTAAGGGCTGACATGTTCTGACAGTGCCATCCGTCTCTATTAGGCACCGCCCTCCCTGATCAAATCCACCCGGGAATGAATAACTAACCTGAAGTACCAAAAAGGCTTTGAGGGAAGAAAAAGAGAAGCCAGAAGACACATACACGCACACACACCAAAACGCATACACTCGCACACAAACACTCACACAGACACAGGAAGTAGAAACACATACATACTAATACACAGACACACATACATGCACACATATAATTGCATACGTGCATAAATATATAAGAAAAAACGGTTAAAAATGCAAATATACAAATATGTATATAGATGCGTAAAAGAACAAACTACACACACAAAAAACACTCATAAACTAGAAAACACTCGCATACACATAGAGGCTTGCGCACAACAATATACTGAGAAGCACACACACACACACACACACATATATATATATATATATATATATATATATATATATATATACGGACACACAAGAACGAGGTCAAAATACACATATGCAAATATTTTAACATATGCATGCAAGAGCAGACTTTACACTCAAAAGCATACCCTCATCAGTACGAAAACATCCGTGTACACACCGAGGCAAGTGGGTGTAAACACACACACACACACACACACACACACACACACACACACACACATATATATATATATATATATATATATATATATATATATATATGTATGTATATATACGCCCACACAAGAACCAGGTCACAATGCACATATGTAAACATTTTAACATATGCATGCAAGAGCAGACTTTACACTCAAAGGCATACCCTCATCAGTACGAAAACATCCGTGTACACACCGAGGCAAGTGGGTGTAAACAGACACACACACACACACACACACACACACACACATATATATATATATATATATATATATATGTATGTATATATACGCCCACACAAGAACCAGGTCACAATGCACATATGTAAATATTTTAACATATGCATGCAAGAGCAGACTTTACACTCAAAAGCATACCCTCATCAGTACGAAAACATCCGTGTACACACCGAGGCAAGTGGGTGTAAACACACACACACACACACACACACACACACACACACACACACACACACATATATATATATATATGTATGTATATATACGCCCACACAAGAACCAGGTCACAATGCACATATGTAAATATGTGAACATATCCATGCAAGAGCGCACTTTATACTCGAAAGCACACCCTAATAAGTACGAAAACAACCGGGTCCACACAAAGATAAATGGGTATAGACACACACATACACAACAAAGTACATTTGCCTAAACGCACTTTCGAACATACATATACATACAAATATGTTGCATCAGAAGTAACGTGAAGTAACGTTCATCATCACTGGAAAAGGACTCGGCAAGTCTGCGTTATACTTCTCGATCATGTCCTTGAGAAAAGCATGAAACCACAGTATTCCTTTTGCTATATGAAAATAATACGGCCTTGGTATAGCAACGATTCTTGAAAGAAAACTCAAATTCAAAACACTGTACTCGGCTCAAAAATGATTTTGTGTTGCGGTTCGTCCTTAGCGAGCGAAGAGGTTTGGTAAATACATCACTCCCATTATACTCTGAACGCAACTGACATGAACCGTCAGTGTATTGATTCATTATAGATAAATAGATATAGGCAGTTTGCGTTTCATTTGTAATGTTTTAGGGAAAGGCATGAACCCATATCCTTTTCCCACACCCAGCTCTGGGTAAAATAGTAAGGTATACTGGACTCTTTAGCCTTTGTACGGCGACCGATCTGGGAAAAAAAACTTGACTTTCCATTGAAACCTGCTCATGATGGATGGGTTGGGTAAGTAAATACACCTACACTGATGTGAGTACATACATGCTAGCATACATAAGTACCCTTACACCCGCATAATGTATCTACACACATATACACAAACGTATGCAGGCAAATACACAAAGAAGTGTATCCATATTCATAGATACATATACAGACAAACAAAGGCTAACTATAATTCACACACACACACACACACACACACACACACACACACACACACACACACACACACACACACACACACACACACACACACATATATATATATATATATATATATATATAAACAGAATAAAATATCAAAGACTAGGAGTTACTTTTCATCTGACAAATCACTAAGTGTTTCTCGTGTCTCGCCGAACATCATTATACACGCATTTCTCAAGTGATTTCTAGTTGGAGATAAGACGCAAATTTTCTATGAAACTTTCTTTCTTGAACGCATCTATGTAACGAATCATAAACTCTGAAAGTCTGGGTAGGACTTTATATATATATATATATATATAGGACCTTATATATATATATATATATATATATATATATATATCTGTGTGTGTGTAGTAGGTCCTGTTCGTATCAGTAAAAATAATATTTATATATGTATATGATTGAAGACTCATTAGGTCCCTATTTATTTACATATCTATATCCACACTTGTGTTCACTCAGACAAAACCTTATACGTGTGTGTGTGTGTGTGTGTGTGTGCATGTTCGTGTATGTATTTGTGTGTGTCTTTGTGTATTCATATATATGTATATCCGTGTGAAAATATACGCATATATTTTTAAGTGCATATCTATGTATGTATGTATGTATGTATGTGTGTGTGTTTGATGAATACATACATATGTGCCAAATAGAGGATTTAATTTGCTTATGTATCATT
>CAUZXS010000407.1:2500-10000 GCA_963585895.1 Sepioteuthis lessoniana
TCCCCCCGAATACGATAAAAGTAATACGGGAATTCGAACGGATCCAGAAGAAAATATGTAGACATAAAATGTCTATTATGCTTAATGAAATTTGCATATGTATACATATATATATGTAAAAATATGCATTGAGATATATATATATATATATATATATATATATAGCCTTGGCCAAAATTATGAAAAATGAAAAACTGAAATTATCATTCAAACTTATATATTTAAAGATTAAGAAGAGTGGAATCAACATTAATAACAACAATCAATATTTGGTATGTCCTCCTTTTGCCTTAATAACAGCTTTTATTCGTTTTTGCATATTATTGACTAAGTTGTTGTTACTCTTCATAAAGTTTAGCCTCTAATTCTTTTTTTGATGAACATTTGTGTATTCTCACTCTTTCCCCTAAATGGGACCACAAAGTTTCACTGGGATTTAGGTCTGGGGATTGAGGGGCCCACTTCATCACTGTAATCCCTTTTTTCTCAAACCAACCTATTGAAAATTCATCTTTATTGTTATTCCCACAACGTTTCGGCCGATATGTCCTCCGGCCTTCTTCAGGTGTTTGTCGAAGTCGGGAACCTTCACGGAACTTCTAACTACAGGCGAGTAACAATACAGGAATACTTAACACTCGTGCCCGGTTATGGCTAACGGAATCAGAACAGGCGACCCTCGTGGTTTCAATAAAGGACGTGATATGGACACGGCGATACGAGTTCAATTCCTGGACAAGACTGATTGCATTTCACATAGCACTAATACCCTTGGGAAAGGTATGAATCCAATTATTCTCCCTCCAGCTATGGGTAAATTATAGGACAGACTAGGTTCTTCAGCCTTGGTGAGGCAACTAGTCTAGGAGAAGGAAAACTCTGAATTCAAACCTGTGAAACTGCTTAAAAATTGACCTTCTGTCATATCCTGCCCGAGCGGAGGGGTTGGGTAAAAAGGGAGGTGCCAATGGTGTAATGGTTATCGTCGCAGGAATTGGACACGGCGACACGAGTTCAAATCCTGGACAAGACTGATTGCATTTCACATAGCACTAATACCCTTGGGAAAGGTATGAATCCAATTATTCTCCCTCCAGCTATTGGTAAATAGTAGGACAGACTAGGTTCTTCAGCCTTGGTGAGGCAACTAGTCAAGGAGAAGGAAAACTCCGAATTCAAACCGGTGAAACTCCGCTTAAAAAATTGACCTTGTGTCATATCCTGCCCGAGCAGAGGGGTTGGGTAAATATGATAAAGGACGTAGTTCGAAGTTCCGTGAAGGTTCCCGCGTTCGACAAACACCTGAAGAAGGCTGGAGGACATATCGGCCGAAACGTTGTGGAAATAACAATAAAGATGAAGACAATAGTCCGAAAAAAATCAACAAGCTTCGTCACAGAAATTTAGACAACCAACCTATTGAAACTTTTAACGTATGGCATGGACCATTGTCTTGTTGGAAGATTACATCACTTGGAATGTTAAAATCAAGAAACGGTTGCTATAACATCTAACGGCCGTAAGTAAACGCTTTTTTAAATCACAAACTGCACCAAAATGAAGATGAACGAACGTCCAATGTAATGTCCGCTTTTAGTTGATCTTATGTATACATAGGTTTTTTTTTTAAATACCCTATCCGGTGGCAAAAGCTGTTTGGTAGCGCCAGGAGTGGCAGTACCGTCTTGAGCAACCGAAACTGTGTTATCACCCTGGTTGGTGGCTGATGAGGCTAGGGTATCGCACGTGCTTTCACACGTTGTATGATGAAAAAAAAAAAAGAAAAAAAAATTATTAAATATTTTAGTCAAAGAGGTTTGGTAAACCTGGTCCAGCATGTTGGAATAAATTGTAAAGTTCATTCTGCCCTCATTCCAGTGCCTGAAGAAGCCATGCAGCCCCAAACCATTACACTTCCTCCTCCAAATTCTACAGTTGAAATCAAACAATCAGGATGAAATGCCTTTCCTTCCATATGGCGAACATAAACCGCTCTAGGGATGCCAAAATCTGATGAAAACAAAAAAAAAAGAATTTGTTAAAATTTTTCAATAAATGTTATGGATGTGTATTCATATAAAAATTTCAGTCATTACACCCAAAGTTGAGGAAATAGAAGCTGTTAACTAACCTCAAAAAGGAAGTTACTTACCAAGTAACAGAAACTCCAGGCAGCGGTCACATCGATACTGCTATATGGGTGCACTACATGGACGCTAACAAAACGGCTGGAGAAGAAGCTAGACGGCAATTAGACAAGAATGCTGCGTGCAATCTTGAACAAGTCCTGGCGGCAACACCCCACAAGACACCAACTGTACGGCCACCTGCCCCCTATCACGAAAACTATTCAAGTTAGACGAACCAGACATGTAGGACACTGCTGGAGAAGCAGAGATGAACTCATAAGAGATGTACTCTTATGGAGCCCCACACATGGCCGTGCAAAAGCAGGACGACCAGCACGAACATACATTCAGCAAGACCTACCTAGGGCGATGAACGATAGTGAGGAGTGGCGAGAGAGGGTCAGGGATATCCGTGCTACCAGCGTGATATGATGATGATGAACAGAAACTCACCCAAAAGTGAGCGGATAGAACACACTCCTTTAGCCATTCTTATATCCACCAAGCAGTTTTAACTCCATGCTTGTTTTGGGGTCATCAGGAGAGAATGTGCACCGTTTCGGGGCCTTCCTCTCGACGGTCTTGCTTGCACATCACCCCTTCCCCTCACTGACATGAGGCCCCATTTAAACATCCTGACAAATCAACGTCTAACGGCGAAATTTTGCTCCAATCATCAGGTGTCCAATTTTCATGTTTTATTATTGCAAATTCCTGTCGTTTTTTCTTGTTGGCTTGAGACAAGTATGGCTTCCTCCTGGCTTTGCATCCTTTTAATCCCACTTCTGATAACCTTCTTCTCACTGTTCGAGCTGATATGTTTTTTTGTTTGCACCCTTCTTAAGTTTAGCAGCAAGCTCTGAAGAACTTTTCCTCCTATCTGTAAGGGATGCTCTTTTCAAAGATCTGTCTTCCCTGGCGGTTGTAGACTTTTTACAGCCTTGTCATTTTCTGTTTTTGAAAGACTTAGTTTCATTGTACCTTTTAATAGTTATTTGAACCCCCTTCCTTGAACATTCAATCTTCCTGGCAATTTCTATCTGAGAATATCCTTCACCTGATAAAGCAACAATTTGTGCCTTTTTAATCTTTGAAATCCTACTAGCATACGGCATACCTAAAGAAACCGTAGCAGCAATAACGATTCTCTATAGAAACACCAAAGTAAAAGTACGATCACCAAATGGAGACACAGAATACTTCGACATTGTAGCAGGAGTACTACAAGGGGACACGCTAGCTCCATACCTCTTTATCATTTGTCTAGACTACGTACTTAGAACATCGATTGACAAAATCAGAGAGAACGGCATCGAGCTGACAAAGAAAAGGAGCAGAAGGTACCCAGCAAAAAACAATTACCGACGCCGACTACGCCGATGACATAGCGATACTGGCAAATACACCCAACCAAGCCGAAACACTACTGCATAGTTTGGAACGAGCCGCCGCAGGTATAGACCTCTATGTCAATACACACAAAACGGAATATATGTGCTATAATCAAACGGGGGACATCTCCACACTAGACGGAACCCCACTTAAACTAGTAGACAAATTCACTTACCTAGGAAGCAGCGTCGAATCAACCGAAAAGGACATCGACACGAGGCTAACGAAAGCATGGACAGCTATCAATAGGCTATCGATTATATGGAAATCAGACCTAACCGATAAAATGAAACGCAGTTTCTTCCAGGCAGCGGTCGCATTGATACTGCTATATGGATGCACTACATGGACTCTAACAAAACGGCTGGAGAAAAAGCTAGACGGCAATTACACAAGAATACTGCGAGCAATCTTGAACAAGTCCTGGCTGCAACACCCCACAAGACACCAACTGTACGGCCACCTGCCCCCTATCACGAAAACTATTCAAGTTAGACGAACCAGACGCGCAGGACACTGCTGGAGAAAGCAGGGACGAACTCATAAGTGATGTACTCTTATGGACCCCCACACATGGCCGAGCAAAAGCAGGTCGACCAGCACGAACATACATTCAGCAACTATGTGAGGATACGGGATGTTGTCCAGAAGACCTTCCTGAGGCGATGAACGATAGGGAGGAGTGGCGAGAGAGGGTCAGGGATATCCGTGCTACCAGCGCGACGTGAGGAGGATGATGAATCTCTGAAAGCTGCTTCTTTGGTGGCATTTTTAATTAAATATATTATTATAGCACTGGTAGGAATCAAATATTACCCGAAAATTACGAAAAAGACTTAAGTATGAAAATAAATAATTTTGAATATTGGAATGAATTTAATAAATTACTCTTGACTTGACATAGAATTAATCATCCATGGACCCCACTGTCATGCAAAAAAATAAACTGTTGACTTTCTTGACTGAAAAAAGTCTCAGCCTTGTCAGCATAGGTTAGAATATAGTGACTGTATCCTCTGCGGAGGGGTAAGACCCCCTCCCAAAGGGTGGTAATCAATTAAGATTTTACACATTATTATAACAAAAAAAAATGTAATGATTACAAGAACACATAGAAACAAATTACAAAAAATAAAAAAATACAGATATTTTTTAAGAAGCCATATTTGAAGGAAAGAAGACAAATTCTGGTCTTCCTGTAACATACGTATATACATGCAGAAACAGAGTCAACACAATAAAGATGAACGAAACACAGTTCTTTAGAAAAATATACCTGTCACACTTTATACGAAAGGGTTTCAAAAGGTTTATGTGCAAGAGGTGAGTTGGAGACTGAACAAAGCTGCAACATATTGACCCCCCAGCTCCCCTGGCTATAGCAGCACTTCTTTCTTATCCTGCAGGGCTGCTCTCTGCAGGGTCTGGTTCTCACTGCTTTGAACTGCAACAACTGACTCCAAACTCTGATCTCCAACTAACCCGAACTTCCTGTGGCACCAGGTTATATAATTGTTTGATGCCCACCTGTTTCAGTGAACGTCGCATCTGCACCCAATTCAACCCATCTGTAGAATATTGGTTAACTCAATCGAGTATCTAGAAAAAGAGACCCCCCCTCAGTAATTCTGTTGAGGATAAAATAGATGAATGGATACCACTCATGCAAATGAGTTGGATAGGTCCATTCTCGTGAAGTGAGCCAATCCACATGCTGTACGCGTGCTGCTCATGCACTCTTTAATAAAAGAGGTGAGCTTTAGCTGGCTAGCTTTTCAAGGAGCCAGCCATGTTACTATTGGCTTGAAGGTGAGTGCTATTCATTGATGTTCTATACCATCCACAGTCAAGGTTATCCCCTGATATCTTCGACCGGATGCACCTGTTATTTACACAGGTGCATTTCTTATTTGACAGCTCGGCCTGGTCGAAGGTCAATATGTTACATTCCTTAATTGATTGTTATTCAATAATTTCTAAAATTTATGGACTTCTGAGAACTTATAAACCTGGGATTTCTAATTGTTTCTGGAATTGGAACTGCCCCATAGAACAATGCAGAATCTTAAGCTAAAATATTAACCCCTCCTTTTCGTTTGATCAGCAATTTGCATATCAAAAACTCCATCAATCTACTTCGCAAAATAAATTATACAAACATGAAAAAGAAATCTTGAGTCAATCTTGAAATAGAATCATTATACACCAAAATTCCTGTAAATAAATGAATTGAACGTTTAGAAAATTGCCTCAAGAAAATCAACATTATAATACTTTGACTTGCTTTAAAGCAAAAAAAAAAAAATACTACAATCTACGATTAAATATTTTAACCTTGAAATACGTAGTAAATTACTAAGCTTTTTGCTTAAATGTAGCACAGGGCCATATGAAAGGGGTACCCAATGAGACTCGAACTAACTCGTGTAGGTTGGCTAGTCGAGCTCGTTAACCATTACACCACCAGAGGCGCCTTTGAAATACGTAGGTTTAAACAATTATCTCTATTTTTTTTTAAGTAAGAAAAAGTTGGCCGTTTAACAGGAGAATCTTACAATACATATTTTTCCTTAGGTTTTTTTTATTTCACATTTGTAAACATCCATCGTTAACTTAAAATTATTAATATCACCCTTCATGGTCCTAATGATGGTTCAGTATGTAACGTTACACCCTCACCCCACCACATTATCTCTGTCTTCTAACCATGTCCACTTCTTAGCCGGCCGGTGATCAACTAGTGGTTCGAGGGGGCAACGCACATTTCTTTACCACCACACAAGAATACGATCGAGCGAACGGAGAAAATAGAAGGACAAACGAACAAACACGAACAAAGCTTGGGGTTAACCAAGAGCAGAAAAGAGGTATTGCAACACTATATGCATGTGCAGACTATCGCTAGCGTGGGTTACTTGCGAAAATTCCACAAAGCTACCGGAATCAGACTCATCTTGACTCACTGTCGCTGGACCCTATCCCATGCTGCCTCGCCT
Organism: Sepioteuthis lessoniana; assembly: GCA_963585895.1. Taxonomy (NCBI): domain Eukaryota; kingdom Metazoa; phylum Mollusca; class Cephalopoda; order Myopsida; family Loliginidae; genus Sepioteuthis; species Sepioteuthis lessoniana. Next base: position 9,018 of record CAUZXS010000407.1, read on the forward strand.
CTCTGCTCCGGTGTCCAGCCGCCAACTGCCTCTCTCCCTCCAGCCGCAACTGCCCTCTCTGCTCTCCAGCCACCAACTGCCCTCTGCTGGGTCGCGTCGTAAACTCTCATTCGCGTCCCCTTACCACTTCCGGATACGGCGAGATTTCATGTCCAAGAATCCTTTGTCTGGTTTCGCGCCAATACAGACTCGTCTGCTTTGGCGGCCTACCCACATAGGGCTACAAGTAGAACCGAAACGCTACAGTGTCGACCCCTTAATAAAGCATTCCTTTCCTCATGGATCGTTGTAATCAGTTTTTCTACACACACACACACACATATATATATATATATATATATATATATGTGTGTGTGTGTGTGTGTGTATATATATATATTCCCGCACACACACACACACATATATATATACACAGATGTATATATACACACACATATATGTATATATACACTCTCACTCACGAACACACACATATACATATATATACACTCTCACTCACGCACACACACACACATATATATATATATATACACAAACACACACAAATATTCAAACACACAGACACACACACATATATATAGTTAAATATATTCATACACAAACACACATGTACATATATATATATATAGAGAGAGACAGAGAGAAAAACAGAAACATATATATATATCCGGTCGCAAAAGCTGCTTGGTAGCGCCAGGAGTGGCAGTACGGCCTTGAGCTACCGAAACTGTGTTATCACCCTGGTTGGCGGCTGATGAGGCTAGTGTATCACACGTGCTTTCACTCGTTGTATGATGAAAATTTAGACAAACATATATATATATATATATAGTGAACCCTTCCTAACCCTAAGTGAACCATTACAGATATTTATAGATAAAAAGAAAGAAAGAGAATAACATATATATATATATACATATATATATATATACTGAACCCTTCCTAACCCTAATTGAACCATTACAAATATTTATAGATAGAAA
>CAUZXS010000407.1:22500-32500 GCA_963585895.1 Sepioteuthis lessoniana
TATGTATATATATACACATATATACACACATATATATATATATACACCTATATATATATATATTGACATACACAGAGTCTTTCGTTATATATATATATATATATATATATATAAAACCTCCAATATACCTAAGATATGTTGATGACATCCTTATTCTTACTAATAATATTAACGAAATCAACATACTACAAGACACCTTCCAAAACAATTCAGTCCTTAACTTTACTCATGAACTTAACAAAAACAATAAAATTTCCTTTTTAGATGTTCTCATTGATGCTAACAACAATAATAACTTCACTACCTCCACTTACAAAAAACCCTCTAGTAATAACTCCTGTACCCTCAACTTTAAAAGTGAATGCCCCTTCAGATATAAAAAAGCAATTATTCATAATCTAATATCCCGTGCCAAACTAATCTCCTCCTCCAAAACAATATTTTATAAAGAGGTAGAAAACATAAAACAGGCTCTCATCAACAATGGGTTTCCTAACTATATTGTTGATGAACAAATTAAACGTATGATCAAAAATGTTAACCAACAAAATAAACAGTGTACTACTCCATCCAGTCAACAAACATATATCAAACTTTTTTATCGTAACCAAATGCACTACAATTATAAATCCGATGAAAAAATCTTGAAAACATTGATTCACAAAAACATACTCCCCACTGATCCTAATAAAAAAATAAAACTTGTTATATATTATAATAAGTTTAAAACCTCGAATCTAGTCATTAGAAATAATTCCTCTCCTTCGATTGGAGTTTTGCAAAAAACCAACGTTATATATAAATTTAAATGTCCTTTAGGAGATTGTATCTCTGATAATAATAATATATATGTTGGTTTAACCTCAACTACCCTGTCGAGGAGACTTACAATGCACCTTTCAGACACAAGTTCAATAGCTCAGCATTTAAAAAAACATTCATGCCCAACAACACAAGAACGGAAAATTCTCACCGACAACACAACAATATTAGAACATCAAAATAATAAACAAAAACTTCAGATTCTTGAAGCATTACATATCAGAAACCTGCAGCCAACACTTAATAGAATTAATTTTCAAACCAGTGCTAATGTACTTAAATGTCTTTAGCTACTGGCACTAAATATAGAATCACATTCAAAAACAAACGCCAAAACCTTCAACAGCGGAGACGCCCTTGCACAGTGGTAATATGCTAAAACAAAAGTTGCATCACTTTTGTAGTAGATCCTCCCCTGATGATGGCCCAAAGTCGGGCAGAAAGTACTAGGGATACATGCAACTATGGACAATACATAAATCAATTCTCCCAGAATACAATAAAAGTAATACGGGAATTCGAACGGATCCAAAAGAAAATATGTAGACATAAAATGTCTATTATGTTTAATGAAATTTGCATATATATATATATATATATATATATATATATATATATATATATATATATATTAGTAATGGTGGTTGGTTGGTTGGTTTGCTTTATGGCATATCAACCTTTGTAGTTTATTTAACGCCAAATCCATTTTCATATAAGCAAACAGTTCTATTCCAAACAATTCAGTTAAGCATGACTACACAGTATAATTGTCAAAAAACAGTTCTATTTCTAGCTATTCATTTCAGTCAAGCAGTTCTAATTCAGCTATTTCAGTTTCGTATGAGTAGAGATTTCGTTTGCTCACAGTTAATTGTCAAAAACAGTTCAATTTCAAGCAAATCAGTTTCATGTCAAGAACTGTTTTTTGACATTGATACTGTATTTATGCTAAACTGAAGTGCAAACAAAACCTGTACTTATACTAAATTGAATTAGCTGAATTAAAACTGTTTGAATAAACTGAATAGCTAGAAATAGAACTGCTTTTTGACAATTAAACTCTACTTATATATAAACAATGTGCTTATGTTAAACTGAATTGTTTGAAGTAGAACTGGTTTTTGACAATCATCATCCTCTTGACAAGGACTCCGAAAAGGATTTTATTTATTTATTTATTTATTAATATATAAGAGCTCTATAGTATATATTGAGTACTGTTCATATTATATTGCACATTGGTTGGATACAAACCGACACGGTTAGAATTATATATATATATATATATATATATATATATATATATATATGTATCGATTTCTAACATTCTCTATATTTTTTTTTTTTTCATCAGACAACGTGTGAAAGCACGTGTGATACCCTAGCCTCATCAGCCGCCAACCAGGGTGATAACACAGTTTCGGTTGCTCAAGACGGTACTGCCACTCCTGGCGCTACCGAGCAGCTTTTGCCACCGGATAGGGTATTTAAAAGAAATATATATCTATGTATACACAAGATCAACTAAAAGCGGACATTACATTGGACGTTCGTTCATCTTCATTTTGGTGCAGTTTGCGATTTAAAAAAGCGTTTACTCACTCTCTCTCTGTATATAAATGTTTGTGTGTTAAGTATAAATAATATATATTTGTATATATAAATGCATACGGATATATATATATATATATAAATTTGTAGGTATATATACATATATATATATATATATATATATCCTTTTCTTCCTTTCTATTGATTTAACTATCTATTTCTTTCTTTCTTCTTTCTTTCTTTCTTTCTTTCTTTCTATTTCGTCAATCTCTCTCTCTCTCTCTCTCCCTTTCTTTCTTTCTTTCTAGTTCGTCTCTCTATCTCTCTATCTATCTCAATCTCTCTCTCTATCTCTCTTTCTTTCTAGTTCGTCTCTCTATCTCTCTATCTATCTCAATCTCTCTCTCTATCTCTCTTTCTTTCTAGTTCGTCTCTCTATCTCTCTATCTATCTCAATCTCTCTCTCTCTCTTTATAGTTCGTCTCTCTCTCTCTCTTTCTTTCTAGTGCGTCTATCTATCTCTCTATCTATCTCACTCTCTCTCTATCTCTCTATCTATCTCAATCTCTCTCTCTCTTTCTTTCTTTCTAGTTCGTCTCTCTATCTATCTCAATCTCTCTCTCTTTCTTTCTTTCTAGTTCGTCTCTCTATCTCTCTATCTATCTCAATCTCTCTCTATCTCTTTCTTTCTTTCTAGTTCGTCTATCTATCTCTCTATCTATCTCAATCTCTCTCTCTCTTTCTTTCTAGTTCGTCTCTCTATCTCTCTATCTATCTCAATCTCTCTCTTTCTTTCTTTCTAGTTCGTCTCTCTATCTCTCTATCCATCTCAATCCCTCTCTCTTTCTTTTTTTCTATTTTGTGTCTCTATCTCTCTATCTATCTCAATCTCTCTCTCTTACTTTCTTTCTTTCTAGTTCGTCTATCTCTCTATCTATCTCAATCTCTCTCTCTCTGTTTCTTTCTAGTTCGTCTATATATCTCTCTATCTATCTCAATCTCTCTCTCTCTTTCTTTCTTTCTAGTTCGTCTATCTATCTCTCTATCTCACTCTCTCTCTCTTTCTTTTTCGTCTCTCTATCTCTCTATCTATCTCAATCTCTCTCTCTCATTCTTTCTAGTTCGTCTCTCTATCTCTCTATCTATCTCAATCTCTCTCTCTCTCTTTCTTTCGAGTTCATCTATCTATCTCTCTATCTCAATCTCTCTCTTTCTATCTCTCTATCTATCTATCTCAATCTCTCTCTCTCTTTCTTTCTTTCTAGTTCGTCTCTCTATCTCTCTATCTATCTCAATCTCTCTCTCTTTTTTTCTTTCTAGTTCGTCTCTCTATCCCTCTATCAATCTCAATCTCTATCTCCTCTCTCTCTTTCTTTCTACTTCGTCTCTCTATCTCTCTATCTATCTCAATCTCACTCTTTCATTCTTTCTAGTTCGTCTATCTCTCTATCTATCTCAATCTCTCTATCTCTCTTTCTTTCTTTCTAGATCGTCTCTCTATCTCTCTATCTATCTCAATCTCTCTATCTCTCTTTCTTTCTTTCTAGTTCGTCTCTCTATCTCTCTATCTATCTCAATCTCTCTCTCTCTTTCTTTCTTTCTAGTTCGTCTATCTATCTCAATCTCTCTCTCTTTCTTTCTTTCTATTTCGTCTCTCTATTTCTCTATCTATCTCAATCTCTCTCTCTCTCTTTCTTTCTAGTTCGTCTATCTCTCTCTCTCTCTCTCTCTCTTTCTTTCTAGTTCGTCTATCTATCTCTCTATCTCAATCTCTCTCTCTCTCTTCCTAGTTCGTCTATCTATCTCCATATCTCTCTCTCTCCGTCTTTCTTTCTTTCTAGTTCGTCTCTCTATCTCTCTATCTCAATCTCTCTCTATCTCTCTTTCTTTCTTGTTCGTCTCTCTCTCTCTATCTCTCTCTCTCTCTCTTTCTTTCTCTCTTTCTTTCTCATCAACCCTCTTACCCCCCTCTTCACACCCACCACCGCCACGCCGCTCTTCACGTCCGCCAGGCGATGTGACAGTCACCACTTGACGAGACATCAAGATCGAGTCACGTGGTTCTAATTAGCGCGCCAATCAAAAGGAACTGTCACGTGATTCGGCTGACATGCGCACAATGGACGAGCGCGACAGAGACATTACTCAGAGGATTTTAATTAAAGACAGATCGATAAAGAAGAAGAGGACGAAAAAGAAGAAGAAGATGAAGATGAAGAAGAAGAAGAAGATGAAGAAGAAGGAATCTGTGTATCAATTTCATTCATTCTTTTTTTTTTCATGTTTATCTATCTATCTATCTATCTATCTATCTATCCTTTCTTTCTTTCTATCAATGAATTTTTCGGTCAAAATGTTATATCGTGGTTCACATACACACACACATTATATATATATATATATATATATATATATATATATATATATATATATATATATATATGATGAGAACACATAATCAATCTCGCTAGTTCGTCTATTTATCTATCTTTCTTTCTAGTTCGTCTATCTATGTATCTTCTTTCTTTCTTTCTTTCAAGTTCATCTATCTATCTATCTATCTATCTGTCTTTCTTTCTTCCTTCCTTTCTTTCTTCCTTCCTTCCTTCCTTTCTTTCTTTCTAGTTCGTCTATCTATCTATCTATCTATCTATCTCTCTGTCTTTCTTTCTTCCTTCCTTTCTTTCTTCCTTCCTTTCTTTCTTTCTAGTTCGTCTATCTATCTATCTATCTATCTATCTATTCTTTCTAGGTCATCTATCTTTCTATCTATCTTTCTTTCTTTCTTTCTATTTCGTCTATCTATCTATCTATCTATTCTTTCTTTCTTTCTTTCTTGCTTTCTTTCTAGTTCGTCTATCTATCTATCTATCTATCTATCTCTCTGTCTTTCTTTCTTCCTTCCTTTCTTTCTTCCTTCCTTCCTTTCTTTCTTTCTTTCTAGTTCGTCTATCTATCTATCTATCTATCTATCTCTCTGTCTTTCTTTCTTCCTTCCTTTCTTTCTTCCTTCCTTCCTTTCTTTCTTTCTTTCTAGTTCGTCTATCTATCTATCTATCTATCTATCTCTCTGTCTTTCTTTCTTCCTTCCTTTCTTTCTTCCTTCCTTCCTTCCTTTCTTTCTTTCTAGTTCGTCTATCTATCTATCTATCTATCTATCTATTCTTTCTAGGTCATCTATCTTTCTATCTATCTTTCTTTCTTTCTTTCTATTTCGTCTATCTATCTATCTATCTATTCTTTCTTTCTTTCTTTCTTGCTTTCTTTCTAGTTCGTCTATCTATGTATCTTCTTTCTTTCTTTCTTTCTTTCTAGTTCATCTATCTATCTATCTATCTATCTATCTATCTATCTTTCTTTCTTTCTTTCTAGTTCATCTATCTATCAATTCTTTCTGTCTTTTTTCCTTCCTTCCTTCCTTTCTTTCTTCCTTCCTTCCTTTCTTTCTAGTTCGTCTATCTATCTATCTATCTATCTATCTATCTATCCTTTCTTTCTTTCTAGGTCATCTATCTATCTATCTATCTATCTATTTTCCTGACTTTCTTTCTTTCTTTCTTTCTTTCTTTCTAGTTCGTCTATCTATCTTTCTTTCTTTCTTTCTTTATTTATTTCTAGTTCATCTATCTATCAATTCTTTCTGTCTTTCTTCCTTCCTTCCTTCCTTTCTTTCTTCCTTCCTTCCTTTCTTTCTAGTTCGTCTATCTATCTATCTATCTATCTATCTATCTATCTATCTATTCTTTCATTCTTTCTTTCTAGTTCGTCTATCTATCTATCTATCTATCTATCTATCTATTCTTTCTTTCTAGTTCGTCTATCTATCTATCTATCTATCTATCTATTCTTTCATTCTTTCTTTCTAGTTCGTCTATCTATCTATCTATCTATCTATCTATTCTTTCTTTCTAGTTCGTCTATCTATCTATCTGTCTATCCTTTCTTTCTTTCTATCAATGAATTTTTCGGTCAAAATGTTATATCGTGGTACACATACACACACACATTATATATATATATATATATATATATATATATATATGATGAGAACACATAATCAATCTCGCTAGTTCGTCTATCTATCTATCTAGTTGTCTATGTATCTTCTTTCTTTCTTTCTTTCTTTCTAATTCATCTATCTATCAATTCTTTCTGTCTTTCTTCCTTCCTTCCTTTCTTTGTTCCTTCCTTCCTTTCTTTCTAGTTCGTCTATCTATCTATCTATTCTTTCTTTCTTTCTTTCTTTCTTTCTATGTCATCTATCTATCTATCTATCTTTCTTTCTAGTTCGTCTATCTATCTATCTATCTATCTATCTATCTATCTTTCTTTCTTTCTAGTTCGTCTATCTATCTATGTATCTATCAATCTATCTATTCTTTCTTTCTTTCTAGTTCGTCTATCTATCTATCTCTTTCACGCGTTATCTATCTATCTATCTATCTATCTTTCTTTTTTCTTGTTCTTCTCTCTCTCTCTCTCTCTCTCTCTCTCTGTCTATCTTTGTACCTGTTCTTTCTTTCTAGTTCATCTATCTATCTATCTATCTATCTATCTCTTTGTCGCGTTATCTATCTATCTATCTATCTTTCTTTTTTCTTGTTCCTCTCTCTCTCTCTCTCGCTCTCTCTCTCTCTGTCTATCTTTGTACCTGTTCTTTCTTTCTAGTTCATCTATCTATCTATCTATCTATTCTTTCTTTATTTCTTTCGTTCATACTTTCTTTCTTTCTTTCTTTCTAGTTTATCTATCTATCTATCTATCTATCTATCTATCCAGTTGTCTATCTATGTATCTTCTTTTTTTCTTTCTTTCTTGTTGGTCTATCTATCTATATATCCATCCATCTATGCATATATCAATCTGTATTTCTATCTATCTATCTTTCTCGTCTATCAATCACACTCCCGCCCTCTCTCTCCCTCCCTCTCTCTCTCTCTCTCTCTCTTTTTGTCTGTCTGTCAAACACGTCATGTCGGACAACAATATCCGTCCCTTCTTGTCACTTCTTATCTGAAGGGGGATTTTTTGATTGAGGGCCTTCAAGGGTTACCAAAGGGGTTTCCCTTCGTCTCTCTCTGTCTGTCTGTGTGTCCCTCTCTTCCCTATCTCTCTCTCTCACTCTGTCTGTCAATTTTATCATGTTGGACAACAATATACGTCCCTTTTTCTTGTCACTTGTAATTTGAAGGGTTTTCTTTTTGATTGACGGCTTTTAAGGGGTTAACGAGGGGTTTTTTTCTCGACTGCCTCTGTCTGTCTGTCTGTCAGTCTCTCTCTCTCTTTCTCTCTCTCTCATGTGCACTTTTTCTGTCTTTCTGTCTGTCGGTTCAACATTCCTATCTATCTATCTATCTATCTATCTATCTATCTATCTGTGTTTCTCAGTGTGTTCATAGCTATCTACAAATATCTCTCTATATATTCTTTCTTTTTTGCTTTCTTGTTGATCTATCTATCTATCTATCTATCTATCTATCTATCTCTTTAGGTATCTTTCTATCTATCTTTCCATCTCTATTCTTTCTTTGTGTTTTTCTTTCTTTCTTTTTTCTTCTCCATTTATCAGTCTTTCTCTCTCTCTCTCTATCTATCTATCTATCTATTCTTTCTTTCTTTCTTCTTGTCTATCTATCTATCTATCTATCTCTCTCTCCCTCTCTCTCTCTCTCTATGTACCTGTTCTTTCTTTCTTTCTAGTTCATCTATCTATTCTTTCTTTCTTCCGTTCCGTGCAGTTCAGGTATCTATCTATCTATCTATCTATCTATCTATCAATCTATCTATCTGTTTTTTCTCTTATTTCTCTCGTTTATTTGTTTGTTTCTTTCTTTCTTTCTAGTTCATCTATCTATCTATCTATCTATCTATCTCTTTAGGTATCTTTCTATCTATCTTTCCATCTCTATTCTTTCTTTGTGTTTTTCTTTCTTTCTTTTTTCTTCTCCATTTATCTGTCTTTCTCTCTCTCTCTCTCTCTCTCTCTCTCTCTCTCTATCTATCTATCTATCTATCTATTCTTTCTTTCTTTCTTCTTGTCTCTCTATCTATCTATCTATCTATCTATCTATGTACTTGTTCTTTCTTTCTTTCTAGTTCATCTATCTATTCTTTCTTTCTTTCGTTCCGTGCAGTTCAGGTATCTATCTATCTATCTATCTGTTTTTTCTCTTATTTCTCGTTTGCTGGTTTGTTTGTTTCTTTCTAGTTCGTCTATCTATCTATCTATCTATCTATCTATCTTTCTTTTTTCTTGTTCATCTCTCTCTCTCACTCTCTATCTATCTATCTATCTTTGTACCTGTTCTTTCTTTCTTTCTTTCTAGTTCGTCTATCTATCTATCTATCTATCTATCTATCCATCTCGTTCATTGCTTTCTTCTTTCATTTTTCTTGTTTTCTTTCTTTCTAGTTCGTTTATATATCTATCTATCTATCTATCTATCTCTTTAGGTATCTTTCTATCTATCTTTCTATCTCTATTCTTTCTTTGTGTTTTTCTTTCTTTCTTTTTTCTTGTCCATCTATCTGTCTTTCTCTCTCTCTCTCTCTATCTATCTATTCTTTCTTTCTTTCTTTCTTTTTGTCTCTCTCTCTCTCTCTCTCTCTCTCTATGTACCTGTTCTTTCTTTCTTTCTTTCTTTCTAGTTCATCTATGTATTCTTTCTTTCTTTCGTTCCATGCAGTTCAGGTATCTATCTATCTATCTATCTATCTATCTATCCGTTTTTTCTCTTATTTCTCTCGTTTGTTTGTTTCTTTCTTTCTTTCTTTCTAGTTCATCTATCTATCTATCTATCTATATACCTGTTCTGTCTTTCTTTCTAGTTCGTCTATCTATCTTTTTTCTTGTTCATCTATCGCTCTCGCTCTCTCTCTCTCTCTCTCTCTCTCTCTTTGTACCTGTTCTTTCTTTCTTTCTAGTTCGTCTATCTATCTATCTATCTATCTATCTATCTATTCTTTCTTTCTTTCTAGTTCATCTATCTATCTATCTATCTATCTATCTTTTTTCTTGTTCATCTCTCTCTCACTCTCTATCTATCTATCTTTGTACCTGTTCTTTCTTTCTTTCTTTCTTTCTAGTTCATCTATCTATCTTTCTATCTATCTGTCTATCTATCTATCTATCTATCTATCTATCTATCTATCTATCTTTGTACCTGTTCTTTCTTTCTTTCTTTCTAGTTTGTCTATCTATCTATCTATCTATCTATCTTTCTTTCTTTCTAGTTCGTCTATCTATCTATCTATCGATCTATCTATTCTTTCTTTCTTTCTAGTTCGTCTATCTATCTATCTATCTATCTATCTATCTATCTATCTATCTATCTATCTATTCTTTCTTTCTTTCTAGTTCATCTATCTATCTATCTATCTATCTATCTATCTATTCTTTCTTTCTTTCTAGTTCATCTATCTATCTATCTATCTATCTATCTATCAATCTATCTTTTTTCTTGTTCATCTCTCGCTCTCACTCTCTATCTATCAATCTATCTATCTATCTATCTTTGTACCTGTTCTTTCTTTCTTTCTTTCTAGTTTGTCTATCTATCTATCTATCTATCTATCTTTCTTTCTTTCTAGTTCGTCTATCTATCTATCTATCGATCTATCTATTCTT
>CAUZXS010000407.1:37500-45000 GCA_963585895.1 Sepioteuthis lessoniana
AATATATATATATATATATATATGTATATATATATATATATATAATTTCTCAATCATCAGTCTCTATTCTATAAGGCTTTCTTAAAATACTTGTGCACAAGTTGAAAATAGAAAGTACCCGAACCAAAAAAAAAAAAAAAAAAAAAACTTGCCCAGCCGACTGCACCTCTGCGACGAGGTAAGACCCCTCCATCGCCACAATAAGTGTCCTGGATATGACACTAAACAATCAGAGAGTGAGGTTCCATTAAGAGCAACTCTTCCTTACCATTACTCCCAGGTCCACTCTGGTCCGGAGTGGTAGCACCTGAGAGGGCCCTATCTACGGGTTAAATAGAACTAACGGCATAAGTAAGTAAAGTTGGTGACCCTAGTCGAGGTTAACCCGAGGGCTCCCTTTTCGATAGCTACTACACCGAGGTATAGGGGAGGGCGCTACTCCATTCCCTGGATTGCTCCACTTTACCCTTGATACGTACCTTATAATGCTGAGTGTGAAGGAAGATAGCATCAAGTACCACTTTTTGAGTCTTTGGTATGACTCGAGCTGGGATTGAGCCCAGATCTCCCGGGCCATTGGCGAACACTCTAACCATTATGCCAGACTAAACTGAATTGCTTAAAATAGAAATGTTTTTGACAATTAAGCCGTACTTACATTTAAAATGGCTGCTTATGCTTAAACTGATTATTTGAAATAGAACTGTTTTTTGACATTGAAACTGTATTTCCACTAAATTGAATTGTTAAACATAGAACTGTTTTTACATTTAACTGTGTGCAAACAAAATCTGTACTTAAAGTATACTGAGTAAGCTGAATTAGAATTGGTTGATTAAACTGAATTGCTTTAAATAGAACTGTTTTTCATAATTAAACTGTATTTACATTTAAAGTAAGTACATGTTCTCGATTTCATATACATATATATATGAATATACATGCATATATATATATGTATATATATATATATACAAACTTCGATTCCATATATATATATATATATATATATATGGAATTAAGAAGTATGTATATATACATATATATATACATCTTGATTCCATATTTATCTTTATATATATATATATATATATACAGAATCGGGATGTACATATATATATATATATATATATATATATATATATATATATATATATATCGTATATATTCGAGCTACCTTTCTTCCAATCAATAAATCAATCAATCTAAACTGAATGGTCTGAAATAGAACTGTTTTTGACATTGAAACTTTACTTACACTAAACTGAATTGTTGTATATAACTGCTTAAATGGTTTGAAATAGAACTGTTTTTTTGACAATTAAACTGTGTATTCATCCTAAGCTGAATTGTGTGAAATAGAACTGTTTTTGACGTCTAAACTGTGTATTTATGCTAAAAATGAATTGTTTGAAATAGAAATGTTTTTGCCTCTAAGCTGTGTACTTATGCTAAGTGAATTGTTTGAATTAGACCTTTTTTTTTTCATATAAAAATTGGATTTGGCTTTGCATAACCCCAGAAAGGTTGATATGCCATAAAAATGCAAAGCAACCATCCAGCAAAAACGCGCAGACATAGTTTCTAAATGAGAGAAGGACGTCTTTCTCATTTCTTTGAGGTTTCTTTTTTCAAAAAATACATGTCTACGAGAAGGAGAAGTATCAAAAAATATCAAATACACAGGTGTGTAAAATTACACACTGTTGTATGCGTAAAGAAATTCTTTACACACAGAAACACAAAAAAGCTCCCACTCCAAAAAAAAAAAAAAAAAAAAATCTGTTTTTTTTAATTAAACCAATCGAAAGAAAATCAATATATCTGTCTGTTCGTCTCGTCTCGTTCTCGTCTATAAAAGATTTTAATTAAACTCTCTTTCTGGCTGGCTCTGATTGTCCCTGTATCTTTCTGTATATATATATATATATATATATATATATATATATATATCGTTAGCAGTAACAAGAAAACAGTGAATCTGTCTGGGAAAAAAATGTACACCTATATATATATATATATACACAAATATATATAGATATATATAAATATCTATATATATATATATATATATATATATATATATATATATATATACATATCGTGAGCAGTTAGGAATAAAGAATCAATCTGTCAAGGAAAGAATACACACACACACACACACATATATATATGTCTATATATATATATTTGTATATACACATACGTATATATATATATATATATATATATATAGATATATATCGTGAGCAGTTAGACGTAAAGAATCAATGTGTCTGGGAATGAATATATATATATGTATTATATATATATATATATATGTATATATATATATATATATAGATATATATCCTGAACAGTTAGACGTAAAGAATCAATGTGTCTGGGAATGAATATATATATATATATATATATATATATGCATATATATATATATATATATATATCGTGTGCAGTTAGATGTAAAGAATCAATCTGTCTGGGATACGCTTGTATATATATATATCGTGGGCAGTTAAATGAATGAATAAATAAACACACACAAACATATATATATATATCGTGAACAGTTAGATATAAAAAATCAGTCTGTATAGGAATGAATACACACCAACAAACATATATATATATATACATATATATTAATAGAAATAATTATATATATATATATATATTGTCATCCACAGAGAGACTGTTTGGTTCTATCAGAAGTCTTCAGTGTGGCTAGACCCGCAGGACGCTCGAAGCCGGGATCGAAACCCGTCCAACTTTACGATAGACTAAGGCTTCAGACCACACGGCTACAAGCGGACTACGTTGGCTAAAGGAATTTTAAGGTATTTTATTTTTAGCAGCAGCAGCATATATATTTATCGTTATATATATGTATATATATATATATATATCGATATGCATCAAGATGGATTTGGTCGAAAGCGAGAAAGTTTTCAGCACGAAGTTAATACACGCGGAACCATCATTCCCGTCTGATTACGTAAGAAACGGTTACAGTAAACACGTAATAACATCAACCGCTAAAAGTAAACGCGTTTTTAAAATCACAAACTGCACAGAGAAAATGAAGATTAACGTCCAATATAGTCCTCTGCATTTAATTGATCTGGCGTATATATATATATATATATATATATATGATTTTCTTAATACTCTGTCCAGTGGCAAATGCTGCTGGGTAGCGCCAGGGGTGGCAGTACCGCCTTCAGCTACCGAAACTGTGTTATCACCCTGGACGGCGCCTGATGAGGACATGGTATCGCACGTACTTTCACACGTTGTATGATGAAAAAAAAATATGTATATATATATGCATACACATATATATGTATATATATATTTATATATGATAAGATAAAATATTTAGGGTAAGAATATGCAATCGATTCTGTATCTATATATATATATATAGAATCAAGATATATATATATATATATATATATATATATATTCTATGTACCTATTTTCAAATCAATCTATCAATATAAAAAATGTATATGTACCTGGGTACATACTCTATGTCAATATATACACATATATGTTCATGTGAATGAGTATATATATATATATATATATATATTTAGACGTATAATACGAATGTATATATCTCTACAGATATGCAATATATATATATATATATATATATATATATATATATATAATGTATATATATATATATTCGTATATGTACATATATATTCAAGAGGATGAGCTCGTAAGTGACGTACTCCTATGGACCCCCACATATGGCCAAGCAAAAGTAAGACGACCAGCCCGAACTTACATACAGCAGCTATGTGAGGACACAGGATGTAACCCAGAAGACCTGCCGGAGTCGATGAACGATAGGGAAAAGTGGCGAGAAAGGGTCAAGGATATCCGTGCTGGCGGCACGACATAATGATGATGATATTTATACGCACACCATATATATATGTATACATATACATATGTATTTATATATATATTATTTATATATATATATGTGTGTGTGTGTGTGATTGAGTGCGTGTGTATATAATTATATATATGAATATATTTATATATATATATACATAATTATATATATGTATATATCATATATATATACCTCTGTATATATCTATTCATATGGCGATGGGTTTTGCTGGTTTCCAACCCAGCTTCAAGGGTCGTACGTTCCAGCCACTCTGAAGAAACTGTTTGTCTTTGGATGAAAAAATATATACGTATATGTATATATACATTTCTTTCTGTTTACTTTCTATCAAAGATATATATATATATATATATATATATATATATACGTAAAGATCTTTGTAAATTAACATACAATATATATATATATATATATATATATATATATATATATATATGACGAATAAATGGGGCACCCAATGAGACTCAAACTGACTTGCGAACGATTACACCACCAAAGGTGCCCATATATATATATATATATATATATATGTATATATTTTGTGTATATATCATACATTTACATACACACACACACACATATATATATATATATGAGTGTGTATGTATATATGTGTGTATGAATATACATATATAAAAAAACCTTTTTCTAAACACACACGCGCACTCTCTCCACCCCATATATATATATATATATATACGTAAAGATCTTTGTCAATTAACATATAATATATATAATATATATATATATATATATATATATATATATATATATATATATATAACGAATGAATGGGGCACCTGATGAGACTGAAACTGACTTGTGTCGGGTAGGTAGTCAAGCTTGCAAACGATTACACCACCAAAGGTGCCCATATATATATATATATGTATATCAAGTACCATTTTTTGATTCTTTGGTATAACTCGACCTGGGCAGGATTTGAACTCGTGTCATACGTTTACATACACACACACACACACACACACACATATACATATATATATATATATACATATATATATATATATATGTGTGTGTGTCATACATTTACATACACACACACACATACATATATATATATATATATATATACATTTACATACACACACACACACACACGTATATATATATATATGTATATTTAGGCAGCATTTCTTCGTTAATGCAAATTTCATTAAACATAATAGACATTTATGTCTACATATTTTCTTCTGATCCGTTCGAATTCCCGTATTATTTTTATTGTATTCTGGGGAATTGATTTATGTATTGTCCATAGTTGCATGTATCCCTAGTACTTTCTGCCCGACTTTGGGCCATCATCAGGGGAGGATCTACTACAAAAGTGATGTAACTTTTGTTTTAGCATATTACCACTGTGCAAAGGCGTCTCCGTTGTTGAAGGTTTTGGCGTTTGTTTTTGAATGTGATTCTATATTTAGTGCCAGTAGCTAAAGACATTTAAGTACATTAGCACTGGTTTGAAAATTAATTCTATTAAGTGTCGGCTGCAGGTTTCTGATATGTAATGCTTCAAGAATCTGAAGTTTTTGTTTATTATTTTGATGTTCTAATATTGTTGTGTTGTCGGTGAGAATTTTCCGTTGTTGTGTTGTTGGGCATGAATGTTTTTTTAAATGCTGAGCTATTGAACTTGTGTCTGAAAGGTGCATTGTAAGTCTCCTCGACAGGGTAGTTGAAGTTAAACCAACATATATATTATTATTATCAGAGATACAATCTCCTAAAGGACATTTAAATTTATAATAACGTTGGTTTTTTGCAAAACTCCAATCGAGGGAGAGGAATTATTTCTAATGACTAGATTCGAGGTTTTAAACTTATTATAATATATAACAAGTTGTATTTTTTTATTAGGATCAGTGGGAAGTATGTTTTTGTGAATCAATGTTTCACCACCCACAGATTTTTTCATCGGATTTGTAATTGTAGTGCATTACGATAAAAAAAGTTTGATATATGTTTGTTGGCTGGATGGAGTAGTACACTGTTTATTTTGTTGGTTAACATTTTGATCATACGTTTTAATTTGTTCATCAACAATATAGTTAGGAAAACCATTGTTGATGAGAGCCTGTTTTATGTTTTCTACCTCTTTATAAAATATTGTTTTGGAGGAGGAGATTAGTTTGGCACTTGATATTAGATTATGAATAATTCCTTTATATATATATATATATATATATATATATATAATTTTCCAGTCAGTGTCCAAGGACAGTAGGTGTGGATTAGTTTTTACATAGAATATATGAGGGTAATCATATAAATCTATGGGAGTGCTCTATGTATGGCTCTTGTTAGTTCCCTATTTATTCTCTAGGGTATAACAAATTCACAATCAGAGAGTATATAGGGCAATTAAATGGAGACTCAAACTCGGTTAAGCCATCATAAATAAATCTATTTCGGCGGAGAATACATATATATATATATATATATATATATATATATATAGGCAGCATTTCTTCGTTAATGCAAATTTCATTAAACATAATAGACATTTTATGTTCTACATATTTTCTTTTGGATCCGTTCGAATTCCCCGTATTGCTTTTATTGTATTCTGGGGGAATTGATTTATGTATTGTCCATAGTTGCATGTATCCCTAGTACTTTCTGCCCGACTTTGGGCCATCATCAGGGGAGGATCTACTACAAAAGTGATGTAACTTTTGTTTTAGCATATTACTACTGTGTAAAGGCATCTTTGCCGTTGAAGGTTATGGCGTTTGTTTTTGAATGTGATTCTATATTTAGTGCCAGTAGCTAAAGACATTTAAGTACATTAGCACTGGTTTGATAATTAATTCTATTGAGTGTCGGTTGCAGGTTTCTGATATGTAATGCTTCGAGAATCAACTTAACCTCAACTACCCTGTCGAAGAGACTTACAATGCACCTTTCAGACACAAGTTCAATAGCTCAGCATTTAAAAAAACATTCATGCCCAACAACACAACTACGGAAAATTCTCACCGACAACACAACAATATTAGAACATCAAAATAATAAACAAAAACTTCAGATTCTCGAAGCATTACATATCAGAAACCTGCAACCGACACTCAATAGAATTAATTTTCAAACCAGTGCTAATGTGCTTAAATGTCTTTAGCTACTGGCACTAATTATAGAATTACATTTAAAAGCAAGCGCCATAATCTCCAACAGCAAAGACGTCCTTACACAGTAGTAATTTGCTAAAACAAAAGTTGCATCACTTTTGTAACAGATCCTCCCCTGACGATGGCCCAAAGTCGGGCAGAAAGTACTAGGGATACATACAACTATGGACAATACATAAATCAATTCCCCCGAATACGATAAAAGTAATACGGGAATTCGAACGGATCCAAAGAAAATATGTAGACATAAAATGTCTATTATGTTTAATGAAAATATATATATATATATATATATATATATATATATATACGTATAGTATACACATATACATGTTTTATATATATATTTATGAATTGGCATATGCAAATAAGTATGAGGATATATATATACATATATGTACGTATAAATATTTT
>CAUZXS010000407.1:50000-52500 GCA_963585895.1 Sepioteuthis lessoniana
TATAAACATTTTCCCATTCCTCTTTCTATCGTGGTACAGACACACACACACTCACAATATATATTATATATATATATATATATATATTTCATGTTACCATCGATATTGTGAACTATTTTATATCCAAGTCCTGATGAAGGTTATATTTTTTTCCTGCTACCTTCATATATATAATATATATATATATATATATATATGTATATATAAGGGAATATAAACATTTTTCCATTCCTCTTTCTATCGTGGTACAGACACACACACACTCACAATATATATATATATATATATTATAATATATATATATATATATATTATGTGTGTGTGCTTGTAACATGATAGAAAAACGTTTACACTTGATAGATAGATAGATAGATAGATAAGAAAGAAAAGATAGATAGGGAGTTAGATAAGCAAGAAGGAAAGGAAGAAAAAAAGATAGATAGATAGATAAAAAAGAAAGAAAAAAGAAAGAAATTTAGATAGATAGATAAGAAAGATAGATAGCGAATTAACGAATAAAAAAACCGAATAAGAACGACAGAAAAGAATAACCGAATGAAGGAAAAAAACACGAATTTGAATGACAGATTAACAGAATAATCGAATTATGAAAAAAAAAAAAAAAAACACGAATAAGAATGACAGATTAAAAAAACAACCAAACGAAGGAAAAAAAAAAAACGAATGAAAACGACAGATTAAGGGAATAAGGGAATGAACGAATAAGAACCCAATAAGAACGACAGATTAAGAGGATAATTGAATGAAGGAAAAAAAACGAATAAGAACGACAGAAAACACGAATAAGAATGATAGATTAAGAGATTAATCGAATGAAGAAAAACACGAATATGAACGACTGATTAAAAGAATAACGGAATGATGAAAAAAAAACACGAATAAGAGTGACAGATTAAAATAATCGAATGAACGAATAAAAAAAGCGAATAAGAACTACAGATTAAAAGATTGACCGAATGAAGAAAAAAACACGAATGAGAATGACAGATTGAAAGAACAGCCGAATGAAGGAAAAAAACACGGATAAGTACTATTGATTAAAAGAATAAGCGAATGAACGAATGAAAAAGCAATAAACGACATTAAAAGAATAAGCGAATGAATGAATAAAAAAAAAACGAATAAGAACGACGGATTAAAAGAATAAACGTATGAAAAAAAAACATTATTAAGGAAACAGATTAAGTAAATAAGCGAATGAAGGAAAAAACACGAATAAGAACGATGGATTAACAGAATGAACGAATGAAAATCACCTTTCCTTCTTTCTTTCACGTTCTGCTCATGGGAGAGTGCTTCACCTTCTTCCCTTCACCTCCTCAATCTTCAGCTCCTCACCATCCCCTCCCACCCACCTGATTTGCATAACGATATGCAAATCAGTCGTTCGTCTCTCCCGCCTTTTTTTTTTGTCGCTGACCCTTGGCGCTCAAATAGACGCCATTTTGTTTCTCGTCTCGTTTATCTTTGAGTTTTATCGGCTTTCAATGCTGTCCCCTTTTTTTTTGTCTTTTTTTTTTGTTTTTTTTTGTTAATTTTAAGGGGCCAAGGGAAGCCCCTAACATAAACGGCCCCTTTTTTACATAACACCACCTCCCCTCCAAAAAAAACCGCTTTTAAAAAGCCCCCCCCCCAAAAAAAACAAAACAAAAAAAATTGCGATAATATCTTTAATAAAGACAAAAAAAAGGTTATTTAAGGGTTAGCTAGGGTTCTTTTCATGGGGGAGTGATTTAGATGCGAGCGATTAGATGTGGGAAGTGTTCAGCGTTGAGGGGAGGAAGCGGAAGTCTGATAAAGGAAGTGGGGCGGTCGCCATTGTTTTAGTAAAAGCAAGAGAAAGAGGTACAGAAAGATAGAGAGAAGGAGAGAGAAAAGCTTGGCTTATAGATAGATAGATAGATAGATAGATAGAAAGAGAGTTAGAGGTAGAGGGAGAGAGAGAATAGAAGATAGGAAGAGAGAGAGAGAGAGCGAGAGAGAGAAGGATAGTTAGAGGTAAAGAGAGAGAGAGAGAGAGAATAGAAAATAGAAAGAGAGGGACAAAGGTAACATAGATGAATCAAAACAAATATATATATATATATGTGTGTGTGCGTGTGTACGTATACGTACAGATATTTATATACAAATACACACACACACACACACACACACACACATATATATATATATAGATATACATAAATAAGGATATATACATGTGTATATATATATATATATATATTAAGGTATATATTTCTTATGTATATAGATGCATATGTATACATACACACATATATATATATATATATATATATACGTATAATCACGCACACAATTATACATATATATATATATATATATATATATATATATATATATATAAGTATTTGTGTACATATACATATATATATATATTTATTTATATCCACATGTATAAATGTGTATAAATATATATTCTAAACACACACACATACACACGCATATATATATATAT
>CAUZXS010000408.1:0-7500 GCA_963585895.1 Sepioteuthis lessoniana
CCTTTTGATCTTTTTTTCATTTGTTGAGGATGGGAGTTTGACCATGCTACTGATTATAAGAATTTTTTTGTGATCCATGTACATTTTGAAGGAAAGCATTTAAAAGACTAATAAAAAAAGACTTGTCTATATTCTTGTCTATCCCCTTTAATAAGATATGCACACAACATACATACATACATACATATATATATATATATATATATATATATATATATAAGTTATTTACAGACTCCATACAATTTTTCAAACTGAAAATGGACTGATATATAAAACCAAAAATTTTTTTAAATATGCACTGTAGGTCAGAACTTGACCTGATGTGGATTTTAAAAATTTTTAGATGTATATAAAAACTAAAATGTCATTACTTCTGGTTCTCTCAGGGCAACTATAAGGTTTATTTGGTAAAAGGAAATATTGCTACGATTATCTGACCAGAGAGAAATAATTTGGAGACAAGATCATCAATTTTATTATTATATTTAAATGCATTAATCCTTATGTGCATACTATCTGGTAGTGTAATGGTTTACAAGCTCGACTAGCAAACCTACACATGTGAGTTCCAGTCTCATTGGTGCCCCTTTCATGTGGTCTTGTGTCACATCTAAGGAAAATGCTAAGTGAATTACCACTCTATCTTGGGTTGAGGCTCTGGGGTGTGTTGATTCATTCCTTTGTCGCCATTACTCCCTGATCCACTAAGACTCATAATGGTTGCACTGGTTAAGGGTCAAGTAGAAATAATGTTTAAAATCATTATATATATATATATATATATATATATATATATATATATATATATATATATATAAAATGATAAACTTGCAGTGGTTTCTCTGTTGTTCTGAGTTTCAGAGGTCACCACAATAATCTGATTTTCCATTTGATATTCATGGTAATGTGTTACTGATAGTAAGATGTCTGTTATTTTATAGCATATCAACTTTTGTAGGTTATTTAATGCAAAATCCATTTTTATACAAATAAACCATTTTATTTCAAGTAATATAGCTTAGCATAAGTATGCAGTTTAAATATCAAAACTGTTCTATTTCAAGTAATTCAGTTTAGCATAAGTACGCAGTTTAGTTCTATTTGACACATAGATAGGACCCTATCAGGTGCTACCACTCCGGGCCAGAGTGGACCTGAAAGCAATGGCAATGAAGTGGGTATTCTGCATTCCTCAAAGCTCCAGCATTACTGAAGCCTCACCATCAGATTGTTTTGTGTCATATCTAGGACACTCATTTTCTTACCCCTCTACAGAGGTGCAGTTGGTGAATTCTACAGCCCCAGCGGACTGGACAAAAGTACTATAGAGTTATTATCTTTAAAATCTCAGCTTGAAAATCATTGTACACTTTTTAATTTGCTTTATAAAAAAGTGATTTTTTAAAAATTATTATTATTTACTCCTTTAGAGTTTTTCACATCAGTGCTAGCTGATGGTTTTTCACTGGAGTTTGAGTGACAGGATGTCTCCTTAAGTCTCCAGGACTAGTCTCAGGATTCTGGCCGTTCTCAGCAATGCTGTCATTTGGATAGTCTCTACCCGTCCGCCCACTTCCAAGTCCTCCAGGCTTTTAATAATCCTTTAGTTATTGTGCCAAAAGCACCAATCACAATTGGCACAATTGTCACTTTCATGTTCCACAGCCTTCTTCTTCTTCTTCTTCTTCTTCTTCTTCTTCTTCTCTATTTATTAATAATTATACCCTTGCTCTTTCTCTTTCTCTATCTACATATACATATATATATATAAAATTTTTTTATACATATTTAGATAATTGAACCTTTATTTTTATTATATTATTACAAGAAAAAACACTCAGCCTTCAATTGAAACAACATAATGATCTTGAAAAGAGGTTTTAAAATTTAATTAAGCATGATGACAGAATTAAATTGTATATTCAGAAATAACTTTAACCTTTAAATTTTGATACTAACCATAATTTTCATTCCCATTTAAAGAAAACAATAATTAATATGATAAAATTACTGTCTTTCTATTTCATTTTATTGCTTTTCATCTCCATAGCCACTATTCATAAGAAAAAAAATTCATGAACTGAACATTAGCGATAAAGAAAATACCAATAACAATAATGATATAATATGTAATATATAATATCAAATTGTAATGTAGTATATACAAAAAAGTTGGCAGACAGTAGGTTGTATAATCAATATCATTTATTTCCACCTAGTTTTGGCTCACCCAATGTATGTATCGAATTATAATTATTATAGAAGTTATAATTTTTTTTGCATAAATAATTATCATAATATTTTAATGTATACATTTTGTTTCAATTCTTTGCTTCTTGTTTACTGTTGAAAGTAATTCTTTTTTGCTGTGCGTTTTTTTTAACAAGAGAAAAATATTCATATTCATTCTTGCTTTTTTTAATTACAAATTTATTTCAAATTTAACTGAATTTCGATGAATGGTGGATTTTCATTATACCCAAAAATTTGGATAAAATCTAACATCTCTCTTTTTTTTTTTATTTTTACTGTTTAATATTTTTTTTGTCACAAAATGATGGTGAGATTCATCAAACAATGTGTGAAATCATAAAAGTGCTTCATTTCAAGCAATTCAAAATATTGAATTGAAACACAAAAATTAAATGAAGATATGAAGAAGATATGAAGAATAATGGAAATACTTTATGTCAGAAGACAACTTAAAACATCTTTATAAATAACAGGAAAAATGATAAAGGCACATATATATATATATATATATATATATATATATATATATATATAAGAAACCAGAAAAAAAAAGTATTCCAAATTTATGGAATGTTTATCATTTGGATTATTTTGTTTTTTCTACTTTCTTCATTCTGTCTGATTTAATTTCCATATTTTCTTCAATATATATATATATATATATATATATATGTGTGTGTGTATATATATATATATATTGAAGTAAATATGGAAATCAAATATATTTATTTATCTATTTATTTACATTTGATTATTGAGCCCATGAAATGAAATTTCCAGTAATGGTCTTCCAGTGTTCATAATTATTGTAATTTTTCTAGTTTCCATATCTGCTTGGTCATAATAGCATCTAGCACTTTTTATGCAAACTTATATATATAAAAAGAAAAAATGACTTTACATAAACCTCATACTATACAGACATTTAATTTGCCTCTCTTTTCATATTTCCCTCTTTTTCTGTTTGGTTTGGCAGTAGTATCTTATCTTTGTCTGCACTATTGCGGAAGTCCAGAATACACTGACTGCATCCCCAGCATACTTGTAAGACCCTCCCCCCAAAATGTTTGTCCTGTGTATAATACAAAACTTTATTGCTTTCTTTTTCATCTCAACATAAAGATGAAGATGCTTGTAAAAAAATAGGTGTGTGATAATAAAAATAACTCATCTTGGTATCTCAGAATATTAAAAATATTTTGATGAACAGCAAGAATAAAATGATTGAAATTCCATATAAAGTAAACATTTTTGTTCTCTCTGAAGATTATAGCAATATTTTCCTTTTGACATGCTATAAAACCCAACCAAACAAGTATGTGTATATACATTTAAATATATATATACATATATATATGTATGTATGTATGTGTAATTATGTATGTATGTATGTAAGTATGTATGTGTAATTATATATATATATATATATATATATATATATATATATATATATATATATATATATATACAAAGTGAAGTTTGAAAAAAATTGATATTCTTTAATATGTACAGAGTATTTAAAAAAAATTGACATCATTTTGTAATTTAATACCCTGACCAATACTTACTTAAATGATCTCAAAATTTTTATAGTATGTATAGAAATAATTCAAAATACGGCTTATAGGTTAAAATACTTTTTCCTTTCCAGTGAATGGTATTTCTATAGCTGAAAAGAACATAGAATTTTAACTTGTGTTAGAATTTGAGATCATTTGAAAAAGAATTGGGCAAGTTATTAGATAACAAAATCATAGAAATTTCTCTGAAACACATTAATGTATATATATATATATATATATATATATATATATATATATATATATATATATATATATATATATATATATATATATATATATATATATATATATATATATATACTTCAACTTGAAATCTCAGAAAACACGAAATGTTTTATAAATTTTCAACAAAGTAACAAAAATACTTTGTCAAAAATTGTATTAATTAATGAAATGAATTTATTTCATAATTTCAGATGATTTAAAACATTAGAATTGATTAAAAGAATTATGCAAATAAGAAAACAAAATAAAAAAACCCCAAAATACAACCTATTTAATATATCCATTTTAAGATCATTTCCAGCTATCATATTGTTACACAGCTGTTTTAAAATTGTTCCCATTTTCATATTAAGCATTAAAATAATTTATACATTTTAAGATATTCTTTATTTTCAACTTTACTTTTTTAAAATATTCAATACTGATCATAAAAACAATTTAAGAATTAACAATATTTTCTGTAAGCTTGATTTTCTTATAAACCAAAAATATCAGGATTGTATCATTTCTCATGGAGCATTTTACAATTAAAACAGATATTATTAGGGTTTATTTATCACCAAACTTAAATTAATTTTCTTTTAAACCAAAGATATCAGGTTTTTTTATTTCTTCTGGAAAATTACATAATGGAAATTAATATTATTTGGCATTTTTTAATACATTATAACTCTGTCAACAAAAATAGGAATATGTAACAGTTTAAGAATATATATATATATATATATATATTGACTATTTGGTTGATTTTATATATATATATATATATATATATATATATATATATATATATATATATATATATTGACTATTTGGTTGATTTTCTATATATATATATATATATATATATATATATATATATATATATATATATATATATATATATATATATATTGACTATTTGGTTGATTTTCTATATATATATATATATATATATATATTGACTATTTGGTTGATCAGTATATATATATATATATATATATATATATATATATATATATATATATATATTGACTATTTGGTTGATTATATATATATATATATATATTGACTATTTGGTTGATTATATATATATATATATATATTGACTATTTGGTTGATTTTATATATATAAATATATTGACTATTTGGTTGATTTTATATATATATATATATATATATATATCTGCAATATTTTATTGTAGAGGTATCACTATTTTATTTTTGATTGCAAGGTTTTATTTCTATACCATTTGGTAATAAATAATACCAAATATTTTATTGTATAATGTTCCACAAGAAATAATAAAATCTTAGCATCCTTTGTTTAGAAGAAAATGAATTCTTAAAAATCAGAAATTCTTAGGGCTGTACTTATTTATGGAAGATATTGTTTTTAAAAGACAGATAGATAGATATGATAATATTGCAGTAGAAATAACTAAACAAAGCAGCACCTTTATATATAGAGCTTGGTAATAATTAATACCTAATAATATTGATTCTGTTAAATTTTTCCCTAGAAATAATAAAATTCTGTTATCTTTGGTTTAGTTGTTAGTAAGTGTAATTATTTATAGGCCATATTATAAATATTAATCCTAAGAGTTTCCAAATATATGCTTTAATTTGAAATATTATCCGTGTTTTTATATACTCATCAATACATCTTTTTAAAACTTAAAAAAAATTTTATTTGGAAAAATTAGAGGATTTGAAGACAGTTTGTGGAAAGTGTTGTTAAATCTGTCATCAAGTTTTTATTTAGAATATTTTAAATACAATGTCTCATAATATTTGCAACTTTTAATGTTTGAAATTTAGATGAAAATGTAAAAACTATAACTGGATAATTGGAATTATTTTAATCAAAAAAAATAGTTCAGAGTGTTTTTATCTATTGGTGATATTTACAATATTACCAATAGATAAAAACACTCTGAACAATTTTTTTGGATTAAAAGTTAATTTTCTTCCAAATAAGGTGCTGCTTTGTTTAGTTATTTCAACTGGAATATTACCTATCTATCTATCTGTCTGTCTGTCTACACACACACACCACACACACACACACCACACACACACACACACACACACACACACACACACACACACACATGTGTATGAGCATGCTTCAGAGAAATTTTATATCATTTTGTAATTTATTTGATATCATTTATTACTAAACACTACAGCATTGAAACAGTAACCAAAATATAAATATATCCTAAATAAGTACTCTTCTTATATATTATAAACAATATTGTCCATAAATACATATACCTTTAACAATTTATTGACAAAAAAAATCCATTCAAAGGATTTTATCATTTCTAGTGGAACATTTTACAATATTACCTGATTCTACATCAATGAAATCTATAACAAAAATTAAAATCACATCACCTCTGTAAGAAAAATTAATTGAAAAGATATATAAGGCATTAATTTTTAACTAACTTTGTATTCATATTTTTGGTTAAAATTTCAATGCTGTAAAATTTGCAAATAAATAATACCATTTTGACTGTGTAATGTTCCTCTAAGAATAATAAAATCCCAGTATCTTTGATTTGGAAGAAAATTGACTCAAAAAAAATTTTTAGGGGTATATATATATATTTATGTGTGGTTCTATATCTTCAGATCCCTTTTCTTTTATTCAAAATATTTTTTACTTCTATCTCTATCCAGTGTATTACATTTATATGCAAATATAACAGTTACGGGACATATTATTCAATAATACATTTTTTCTTTTATGATTTCTTATAAATGCTCCACTCTCACAGGAAACCGTTAAAAATCCTGTTATCAATACTCATTAGCGTATTCTGGCTTTTTTATAATTGGTATCTATCACACTTTTAAATCATGATACTCTTTACTTGAATAAGTAATACTCTTATGATAAAATATCAATAAAGAGTATCATATTTGATGTATGTAAGATTTCCATCACTATTTATACTAAATATGTACAGTTTTACTGTTAGGTTTGGTACGAGTTCTGATCATCTTTGCATTTAAGAATTTGGAGATGTTTTTTAGCCATTTCTAGAGAAAAGAGGTCTTAAATGCCATCAGATATAACCTTTCATGAAATTTGAAGTTTTTTATTCATTTTTAAAAAATTTGTTTTGATTGCATTCTTCTTCAAGAAAATGATTCGAGGTTTTGTTTCAGTATTGATAATTAATATCTATCGACTATGTCTCAATATTTATATGATCTTTATTTATATGATCTTTGTGAAACTTTCTGTTGTATCTCACAGAAGAGAGAGAGAGAGAGAGAGAGAGAGAGAGAGAGAGAGGACAAAAGAAAGATAGAAAAAAATGTCCAATGAATTAAAAAGATTTTTGGTCTCGATTGGAAGCAAAATTTAAGAAAAAGCTCAAAATCTCAAAAACAACACACACACACACACACACACACACACACACACACACACACACAC
>CAUZXS010000408.1:12500-62500 GCA_963585895.1 Sepioteuthis lessoniana
TAGCAAGAGAGAGAGATATACACAGATATGTGTGTATATACAATAATAGAATAAACAATAGAATAAAGAAAAAAAAAACTGAAAGCATAAAATCTTTTTATAAAATATTATACTATTTATTAAATTATATATATTCTTTATTCTTCATTATAAAACTGTCAATCTTAAGGATCTTATTCTGCTGTTGATACTTCATTATGATATATATATGTATATATAAAGTTTTGTGCAAAAGTTTCCCATGTTTCTTGTTATTTATTTAATTTGTGTAATTTTCAACAAAGATGTCACAATGAACCTTTACACGCAGCAATTTTATATATTAAATCTGTGCATATATAAAAATACATTTATTCATAGATAAATTTTTATTGTTACTTCGAGCAAAACTTTTGTCATTGTCACCTTAATAGGATACATTTTAAACACATATGAATCAACATATACGTACATTTATTGATATTATGTAAATGTGTGTGTGTGTGTGTGTGTGTGTGTGTGTGTGTGTGTGTGTGTGTGTGTGTGCTTTTGTTATTGTTTTTTTTTTGTCTTGATATTTATATTTTGAGTTTGTATGCAATGGGTTTATATTAGTAATCAAAAGAATTAATAGTCAATGGATATTGGCTGAATTCTTTCATCTTCATGAACTAGGTTTATCTTCAGGAGATTAGATTTTTTTCCTGCACCCCCTTTTTTCTATGTAAACCTATACATTGTCTGTTTTTATAAGATTGAAATGGTTATATATTTACATCTGCAAAAAATAATTGCTTCGATAGATAAATAGATATTGAATAAAATTTACTGGTGAAATTAAAACAGCAGTTAATTCATCAAGAATTTAAAGTGTTTAATGGTCAAAAAAATGTCGAACAAATATGATATCAAAAAGATTGATTACCAAAAATTCTGAGTTTCATGACTGACTATCGGGTGAGATTCATGAAAACCCACCAGATATTATTTTTTACTTGATATTTTTTAATCCAATTTGAGTGATATGAATATATATATATATATATACAGAATGAGATTGTATGTGTATGTATATATATGTATATATATATATATATATATGAAAAACTGTGAAAGATATGAAAAGACTGAGATAGATGTTTAGGTATGAACAGGCTGAGACAGATCATATAATTCATTTACATTTTGTAAGTAATTGTCAAATTCTTGTTTAAATATTTATGAGAAGAATATTCTAAAGAAAGTATTGCTTATAAGTATCTGCACAAGCAGAAAATCTTTTTTTATTGTCTCATATTGTCGTGGCTGTTGTGATATTTGAGGAGTCAATTTAACTGACTCGTTTGATAAAACTTCTGAATAACAATGTGTATTTGCATTTTTAGTTTCTTTTATTGATAAAGAACAAGATTTTTGAATGATAGAAAAAAAAAAATTTTTTTTTCACTTAACGATTCAATTTTATATAAAGGAACAAAAAAGATTTAGTGAACAACAAAACGTGACAAAATATTTACCTTGTTATTTGGTGTACAAATAAATTTGGATCTTTCTTGGTTTTGTTTTTAACTTTTAAAAGTTAGATAAGAAGCAAGTTGTTCAAATATTTTTGAGCATTACGGAAATAATATACATATATATAAGTACAATAACAATTCATTTAGAAAATATCAGTTTAAAAATTCAAATGAATGAAACAATGCTCAACAACAAAAAATATCATTGTACTCATAGCGAAATATTATTAAAATGAAAAACAGAAAATCACCCAACCCCTAAATTTTACGTTAATAACACTGTTAAAGTTTTGAATTTATGGGATTGCAGAAATTTTTCTCTTTTTATTTATATATATGTATATATGTGTGTGAATATGTATGAGTAGATGTGTGTGTGTATGTATATATATATATATATATATATATATATATATATATATACACATTAATATATATATATATATATATATATATATATATATTAATGTATGTGTGTGTATATATATATATGAATATGTATATATATGTATATAAGAATATTTATATATATGAATGAATATATATATATATATATATATATATATATATATAACTATGTATATATGTGAATATATTTGTATACACTTATTTCTTTATATATGTACATGTGCATATATACATACATACATACACATATATATTTTTATTTATGTATGTATGTATGTGTGTGTGTATATATATATATATATATATATATATATATATATATATATATATATATATATATATATATAATTGGGTTCTGTTTCAAAATTATGGTGATGAAACTTGTGGTTAATTTTTTTTTTTCTCAAAAGGATTGCGCCTTTGCTATAGATCTGAGAATTTTTAAAAACTTTTACAAGATTTAAAAATTTTAAAAAGATTTTCCAACATAATGTCTCTGAGCGTAGATTAAAAATTTTTTTAAATTACCATTTTTGAAAGTTTTTTTTTTTTTTATCATTATTGTTGTGGTTTGCCACCAAAATCTAGTAAAGAAAATATTTTGATTAGAAATCATATCAAATTATTTTTAAAAATTCATATATATTTACAATGTCAGTTTTGAAACTGTAAACAAGGAAGAATGAAGAACATTAAAAAAAAAAAAAGGTTTTCTGATGTAAGAACAAGGAAACATGATTTAGGATCAAAAGAATGTAGAAGATATCCAAAAGATTCCAGGTTTTAAACACTCTCAGCTGTGTTTCCAGTCATTTTCAAGAATGGTACAGTTTTTTCTTAGAATTTAGACGAGATTAATTTTAATTATCTCAAACAAAAGGTGTAAACTGGCTTTTTTTACACAGCTGTTTTTCCAATGAAGTTGTCTAAATTACTTAAATAAGAAACTATACAATTTTTGAATATGGCCAGAGACATAGCAAAAAGTACTGAGAACTCTGAATTTTTTGGATGATATAATTATAACTTCATTATCAATATCATATCATTTGTTTGATAAGGAATTGTGTTCCCTTTTTTTGTAAACCAAAATAGCTTCTTTTTAAAAAGTCCTAAATTCTTTCTCATCTGTTCTTTTAAACCAAATATGCCTCAAATGCACAATGTGTGTGTGTGTGTTTGTATTTC
This sequence comes from Sepioteuthis lessoniana, assembly GCA_963585895.1. Taxonomy (NCBI): domain Eukaryota; kingdom Metazoa; phylum Mollusca; class Cephalopoda; order Myopsida; family Loliginidae; genus Sepioteuthis; species Sepioteuthis lessoniana. The sequence goes on from CAUZXS010000408.1 coordinate 15,593, forward strand.
CTCTAAATAAATTCTTTTTTTATCCCTATTCTAAAATCTAAACTATTGATATTGTCTACTTTGAATATTTTTTTTTCTGCAAATCAAAAATATCTAAGAAAAATGAATGATCTGTCCTGAATTTAGTTTATTTATCAAAGCATTATGAAGTGGCTAACGTGTTGGACTGCAATGTCATAGGATGTGAGTTCAAAATCTAGTCACTTAGTGACTTTCACTTTCAGGCTAATCCCTTTGGGAAAAGTATGAACCACCTTATCTCCACCTCAGCTATGGGTTTAAAAAGTACCACTACTGTTTTAGTTTGACATTGGCAGTAAATAAGCCGAGAAGGTTGATATGCCATTAAACAATGAAGCCAAAACAAACCAAGTGTAAACAAAATATTGTGATTATTATTGACGTATACTTCTTATTAAGATATCATTAGTTAATATGATTTAATTGATATTTCATGTATCATTATCAAGAATATTTTTGATATGTCTATTTATTTAGATATCAGTGTGATTATATTACTGATATGTGTAGAAAAATTGATAACAACGATCCAAGTGGAAGGAGAGATTTATTGAGAGGTTGACACTGTAGCGTTTTGGTTCTACTGAACCGTCATCAGGACCATGAGGGGTAATATTAGTGATTTTAAGTCAACGATTGATGTTTGAAAATGCAAAATACAAAAACCTAGGTTTTTGTATTTCTCTACAGGAAAATATTATTTCAGTTCCTCAAACTTTTTTACAAGGCAAAGGTGTTTTACAAAAGTTTCAAATTAATAAAAGAAATTTTTTTAACCAGCAGATCAAACAGTTTTGCAACAGTGACTAATTCATTTTTTCTCTTTCAGAACACTGAAACTATCCTAAGTTTTATAAAAATGAAAAACAGAAAATCACCCAACCCCTAAATATATATATAAGAATATGTATAAATGTATAGATTTTCTACTAAGTTTTTATATTTTGCATTTTCAAACATCAATTGTTGACTTAAAATCACTAATATCACCCCTCATGATCCTGATGAAGGCTCTGTAGAACCGAAACGCTGAAGTGTTGACCTCTCAATAAATCTCTCCTTCCACTTGGATCTTTGTTATCAATTTTTCTACATATTGTCAGATTACAATCCTTTATTTACTTTTAATTACTGATATGTTTATTAAGATATAATCATAACTTCATTATCAATATAAGTTAATTAAGATATTTTTAATTACAATTCTATTATTAATATAAATTTAACATATAATAACAAATATTGATATAAGTTTATTTATTAAGATATTATTGATATAAGTTTAAGATATTATTATTATGACTTTGTCATAGATATAAGTTTATTAAGTTGTTCATTGTCATCATTATCAAATTATGCTGAGGACACAGATTTTCCCAACCCTCTCTCTCCATCCCTCCCTATCATCCATGCTTCTAGCAGGTCTTCCAAATTACATCCTGTGTCCCCACAGAGCTGATGTAAATAAGTTCTCGCTGGTCAACCAACATGGGCATATCCATATGTAAAGGTCCATAAAAGAGTCCCAAATGTCTTATCTATCCTAATTTGATGGTTTATGAGATGGGAGGTAAGTGGCTGTGCCTTTGTTGTTTTGTGGGGTCTTTCTTTCAGGATTTATTCAAAATAGCTTGTTGCATTCTAGCTTTTTCTTTTTGTGCATTTTGTTAGCATTGATGTGGTGTATCTATACAGTAGTATTGACATGGCCATAGATTGGAAGAAATCCTGTTTTATTTCATCGAATAGATCAGACTTCTATATGATCGATAATATATGCCTAGTAAAGGCATGGACTGCTATTAAGTTATTATTATACCTCTATTATTGATATAAGTTTAAGATATTATTATTTTGACTCTATCATTAATATTAGTTTAAGTAAAGATATCTTTATGGCTCTCTCATTAATATAAATTTAAGATATTATCATTATAGATTAATTTTCTTTAAGTTTATTTATTAATAAAAAGAATTTTGTGATCCATAATCATTTTTAACATTTCTAGAATTAATTAAATTTGTTCTATTTGATTCTTATTTTTTCACTTAATGTTCGTTCATCCGTTAAATCAACTTTGTTATGGAAACAATTTTGTCTTTCCTTCCTTCTTACTCCTACCGTCCATCTTTCTTTTCTTTTCTCTTCAATTCATTTTTTTTTTTTTTTATCTTACAAGGATTTCTTTGGTCTGAAATTATCTAAAATACTTTCTTTCTTCTCTTGTGAGTGTTTAACATTTTTTTTTTTTTTTTTTTTTTTTCAAATTTTTTATTTGTTAAAGAGAAAATCTTATTGTTTATTTCCAACAATGTTTATCTCAAAGTATATTTATTAAGATCACAAGGTTAACATCAATTTATGGAGATAAGATATACTGAGTTGAAGAAGTGGTTGTGGATGACAGATAACAAGAAAGATTATGTGCCTGGCTTTTCAAACCCATAATAAATCACTAAGCAGCAGCAGCAGCAGCAGCCATAAATATTTTTCATTAGTTTTACATCCAAGGTTTTTCTCTTTAATTGTTCACCTTAATATTTTTGTTGCATATCACCCACCTTTTTCCACACAATGTACGAGCCCATCTACCATATATAGCAGTAGCTACTAATACCAGGGCAGACTAGAAGGTGAAGAGCAGCTTCTTATAGGAATAGTATAAGAGCGTTGGAGACTGGAGATCGCACTAAATCACTTTACTTGCTACCTTAATAACAGAACCCAATACTATCGTTGGACTATATCTTTAATCTGTATTCACTAATCCTATGTTCTTGTCTACTAATAGTCTCTCTATTGTATACAATTTTTCCTGAGAATATATCTCTATTTCCTCTTATATTGTGGTTTGTCCTTTATTTAATATTACAAGCGTTCACTAATCCTATGTTCTTGTCTACTAATAGTCTCTCTATTGTATACAATTTTTCCTGAGAATATATCTCTATTTCCTCTAATATTGTGGTTTGTCCTTTATTTAATATTACAAGCGTTCACTAATCCTATGTTCTTGTCTACTAATAGTCTCTCTATTGTATACAATTTTTCCTGAGAATATATCTCTATTTCCTCTTATATTGTAGTTTGTCCTTTATTTAATATTACAAGCGTTCACTAATCCTATGTTCTTGTCTACTAATAGTCTCTCTATTGTATATAATTTTTCCTGAGAATATATCTCTATTTCCTCTTATATTGTGGTTTATCCTTTATTTAATATTACAAGCGTTCACTAACCAGAACGCAACAATTTGATTATATGAAAACAGTTTAAAAACTTTAAAGTGTATTGAGTTTTGTGAATTTTACAGGGGTCTAATTTTAAAGGGCTCTATAAATTAATAAGGCATTCTAGTTTTAACGAAAACATTATCATTATTATTATGGGGCTATTTGTAGGTAGATTAAAAAACGTGAATTTTTTATTCATATATATATATATATATATGTGTGTGTGTGCATGTGTGAGCATATTTATATTTGTGTATATATATGTGTGTGTGCATATTTATATGTATATACATGTGTGTGTGGGTGTGTGTGCGCATATATATATATATATATATATATATATATTTATATGTGTGAATATATATGTGTGTGCGTGTATATTTATATGTGTGTATATTTATATGTGTGTGTATATATGGGTGTGTGTGTGTGTGTGTGTTTGCATATTTATATGTGTGTGTGTATATATATATGTGTGTGTGCATATTTATATATATATATATATATATATATATATGTGAGTGTGCGTGTGTGCATATTTATGTGTATATATATATATAAATATGTGTGTGTGTGTACATATTTATATATATATACATATGTGTGTCTGTGTGTGCATATTCATATATGTGTATATGTGTGTGCATGTTTGTGTATGTGTGTATATATATATATATATGTGTGTGTGCATGTGTGAGCATATTTATATTTGTGTATATATATGTGTGTGTACATATTTATATGTATATACATGTGTGTGTGTGTGTGCGCATATTTATATGTATATATATATATATATGTGTGTGCGTGTGTGTGTGTATATTTATATGTGTGTGTATATATGGGTGTGTGTGTGTGTGTGTATATGTATGTGAGTGTGCGTGTGTGAATATTTATATGTATATATATAAATATGAGTGTGTGTGCATATTTATATATGTGTATGTATATATATATATATATATATATATATATATATATATATATATGTGTGTGCATATTTATATGTATATATATATATATATATATATATATATATATATGTGTGTGTGTGTGTGTGCATATTTATATGTGTGTGTGTGTGTGTGTGTGCATATTTATATGTATATATATATATATATATATATATATGTGTGTGTGTCTGTGTGTGCATATTCATATATGTGCATATGTGTATGTTTGTGTATGTGTATATATATATGTGTGTGTGTGTGTGTGCATGTTTATATGTGGGTATACATGTGTGTATGAGCCTGTTTATGTAAATGTGTGTATATATATGTGTGTGTGTATGCATATTTATATATATGTGTGTGTGTGTATGTGTGTGTGTGCTTATTTATATGTGTGTATATATTTGTGTGTGTGTGAATATTTATAATTATATATATATATATGTGTGTGTGTGTGTGTGTGTGTGTGTGTATGTGCATATTTGTATGTGTGTTAGTGTGTGTATGTTTATGTGCGTGTGTGCGTGCATGTTTATATGTAAATACATATAAGTGTGTGCATGTTCATATGTGTGTATTCATGTGTGTATATACATATGTGTGTTTGTGTTCATATATATATATATATATATATATATATATATATATATGTGCATGTGTGTGTGTGTGTATGGATATATCTATATAATTAGTTACAAAGCTTTGTTTACTGGAAGTATGAGGCACCCAATGAGAAACAAACTCACAGTGGTTTGCTAATCTAGCTTGTTAACCATTAAATAATCCTTAAGAAATTCTGTTTTAAAATTATCATCATATATAAGAATATACCAACATAGTTTTTGAACTTTGTAATTGGTGATTAGAATAATTATTTAGTGGGCTTATTTGAGGAAAATAGAAGAGACATTTTAAATTTAAGATAAAAAATATATTTTTGAATTATCAGTGAAATGTTTTGCTATGTATAAAAATTTGATAAAATAATATTTATAAAAATCAGTTTAAAAAAACACACTAAAAAAACAAAGAAAAAATGTGTTTTAATTCTTAAAAGATCTTTTGATCAAAAAAATTCAGAAATTTAAGATAAGTTAAAATAAAAGAAATTGTTTGAATAATTGAACCCTTCTTTTTATAAACTAAATATCTCAGTCAAGATACCATCCTTTATAAAATAGTTTGTTTATTTTCTAACATGTACATAGACAAAATATTTTTAGAGCTGTTGGATTGAACTTTAAAATAATAACAAAAAAAAAAAAGACTTTAAAATCTTTAGATTATTGATATGTAAAAAAATCTTTTATATATGTGTATAGTGTTCTAAAAATAAACATAAGAATTTTATAAGATCAAATTTTCAGTTTGAATATTAATTGCCCAGTTGGCTGTGGATGTAGAATATGCTGAGTGTGTAAGACTCCCACATTGAGTATCTTAGATATGACACTAAACTACATCTGATGGCGTGGATCCAGTCCTTGAGCTTTGGAAAATGGGAAGAATTCCTTCATTGTGATTACTCCTAGATTCACTCTGACCTGGAGTGGTCGTGCTTGTCTGGGTTCCATCTTCGGGTCAAATAGAACAATTTAATCCTTTTTCTAGACTTGAAACCATTAAACTGAATGCAAACAAAAGATTATAATTAAACTGAATTATTAGTATTTGATAGCAATACTACGAGAAACACTTTAACATAGAAACAATTTAACTGTGTGCAAACAATAAATAGCAATACATGATACCATTTGACTATGTGCAAACAAATGAGCTCTAGTTTGTTTAAAAAATAATGTTACCTAATAATTATTCACTTATAAATCATATATAATAGATGTATAAATAGGATATGGCATTAAATAACTATCGAGTTGATATGCTATCAAACTGAAAAAGCTAAGTTTGAATATTAATGTTTAATAAGTTGAATATTTGAAATTGAATTAAATATCTTTAAATTTAAATTGAAGAAATTTTAATGGCAATTTCTTTGTCCTTATGAAACTGACTGAGAATTTTTAAAAAAATACAAAAACATCCTGAGTAGTTTCAGACATTTTAAATTCAATATTAAAAAAAAAAAATTTCTAAATTATTAGTGAAATGATTTGATGTGTATACAAATTTAGTAAAATAATATTTACAAAAATCAGTATAAAATTAAAAAAAAAACACCTCCTTCCAAAAAAAGAAAAAATGTGTTCTAACTTTTTAAAAAATAGTTTGATTAAAAAAATCCTTCATTTTATGGTGCAGAAATTTAAGAAAAGTTAACAAAATAGAAATTCTTCAAACAATTGAATCCCAATTTTTTATTAACTAAATATTTCTATTAACTAAATATTTCATTCAAGATACCAAAGATTCTATTATTCTAACATCTAATTTTTATGTAATATTCCAGTTTGAATAGAAATTATATATATATTTTGATTTTTTTATTTACGATATCAGTTTTGTATAATTTTTTGATAATCTCATTTTGATTTTCAGTAATTTATATAAAGTCCTAAGATTACAATTAATAATTCAATAAAAAAGGGAAATTTCACCTTAGGAGTTGGCAATAGGAAGCACTGTTTACAGTTGTAGCCTTTTTCCATAAAATCAATGGTGATGGCTCCTTTCATGTCCCAGAACATTATCAGCATGACCTCCTTTACTGACTTGCACTTTTTCTTTTCTGGAGAATTAGTGTTTCCACCCCATAGTCTATATTTTTGACCCAGGCTTGTTGAAGCAAACCCATACTTAGCTCATTTTTTTTACTAAAACACACTTTCCGCTAATTTCACATGTTTTGTACCTCTCAGCCTGCCAAAATTTGATGACATATCTCTGTTCAAGCCAAAAGCACTGTTTGATTCACTGCCTATTTGAATAGCCACAAAATAGATATATTTGCAACATTAAAATAATTTTTGCTGTAAACCAATTCTAAATATTGTTGAGTTTATATTGATAGAAAAATATTTGAAAATAAAAATATAGTTTGCTTTTTTTGAAAAATTTCTCCTTATTTATTGAATGACACTCTTATTAATGTACTCTGTATTTCTGTATGAACAGTAACTCAATAAAACTATGAATATTAACTAAACTCTTTGTTAACCTCATAGATACCAATTGTCAGAATTTTAGTTACTTTTCAGCCTGTTTATTATAAGATTTTTTTCCCAGACATCCTCTTTATCAAGTAACAGTCCAGCTTTCTCTCTCTCTCTCTCTCTCTCTCTCTCTCTCTCTTTCTTTCTTTTGAACTGCTTCTGTTTTAAAAATCTTCTGAGGTGTTTTTTTTAATTCTCTTTCATTTCCAGATTTCATTTTTCTCGGCTGATTAAAAGTGTTGATTTTTTGATTTAGTTGTTGTCACACAATAAAAGAAACAATTCATGTTTTAAGTGATTATCAAAAACTTACTAATTTTTTTACTTATTGGTTACTTCTCATAGGTGCCTTTTCGTTTGCTAGTATCTTCACTGTTATCTTAGCCCAGTCGGCTGGGGCCAAAAAATACACCAAGTGCATCTCTGCAGAGGAGTAAGACCCACTCCAAATGAGTGTCCTGATAAAACACTAAACAATCTGATGGTGAGGCTCCAGTAATGCTGGAGCTTTGGGGAATGCAGAGTATCACTTCATTACCATTACTCCCTGATTCACTTTGACTCGGAGTGGTAGCACCTGATAGGGTCCTATCTATGAGTCAAATAAAACTGTTTGACATTTAAATTGAGTGCAAACTTATGCAAAATTGAATTGTTAAAAACAGAACTCTTTGATCATTTAACTGTGTGTAGATAAATGACTGATGTTTAATTGAATTGTTTGTGATACATTGCAGTACTTGAAACCATTTAACTGTGTGCTAAATGAAAGAGTTTAAAAGAATAATTAGTGTTAAATACCAATATATTTAATATATATGTATAAATAGGATTTGGCATTAAATAACCTACAATGGTTGTTCTGCCATAAAACCCAACCAAACCAAATCATATATATTTAATATATATGTATAAAGAGGATTTGACATTAAATAACCTACAATGGTTGATATGACATAAAACTTAACCCAACCAGTCAACATTATCTTCCAAACCTTTCCCGCATTTATTATCTTCAATGTGTATTTAGATCACACATGAAGGAAGAAGAAATGCTCAAATATTTTTGACTGCATCTTGTCTTTTTTATGTTTCTTTTCTTTGTATAAAAGAAGTATAAAAGGGAATATGGACTTGTAATCAGTTTAAAAAATGATAATCGGAACTGTCTTTATCATATTTACCAACCACTCCGCTCGAGCAGGATATGACACAAGGTCAATTTTTAAACGGATTTTAACAGGTTTGAATTCAGAGTTTTCCTTCTCCTAGACTAGTTGCCTCACCAAAGCTGAAGAACCCAGTCTGCCCTACTATTTACCCATAGCTGGAGGGAGAATAATTGGATTCATACCTTTCTCAAGGGTATTAGTGCTCTGTGAAATGCAATCAGTCTCATTCAGGATTTGAACGCATGTTGCCATGTCCATTTCCTACGACGATAACCATTACACCACAGGCACCTGTCTTTATGGTTGTTGTGTTAGTGATGCAGCTACAATTTCCGTGGCAAGTTGGTTCTACTGGATGATGTTGCTAGCTCCATATCCACTTTAATTTATTTAACCATCGATGAGAAGAGAGTTTTATTCAGATATTTCCCAATGGTAATTCAAGGGGCTTCAGTTTTGGGTTTTGATTTAGTGTTGTCCTTCTCCTAGACCGGTCACCAACTAAAGCTAAGGAGCCTGGTCTGCCTACTCATAGCTTGAATATAAGATAAAGATTTGTTGGTTAGTTTCTTTTATATATGAGGGTCATTCAATAAATTAGGTGAATTTTGGCAAAGGAGTTGGCAATAGGAAACACTGTTTACAATTGCACCTTTTACAATAAAATCAGTAGTGATGGGTTTTTCATGTCCCAGAACACAGTCAACATGACCTTCTTAACTGACTGCTGCACCTGGAACTTTTTTTACCGAAGAGTCAGTATGTTTCCACTTTGTGGTCTGTCATATCGACTCAGGCTTGTCATGGTGAACCCATGTTTAGCCAATTTGTAAACATTTTTTTTTGACTAAAACATGCTTCTCCGTGTATATTGCACATTCCTCTATAAATTTAACATGATTCATATTTTTTCACCACTAAAAATTTGATGAGAGAACTCTGTTCAAGCCTGGAACACTGCCAGCATTTTGATTTGTCTCCAGTTTGAATTTCCTTGAAACAAATATATTTTGTGAGATCAAAATTTTTTTTTTGTTATAAACTAATTCCACACAATGCAGAGATTATATCTACAGAAAAAAAATTCTAAAAAAAAATTTATTTGGCTTTTGTTAAAAAAATTTCCCTTATTTATTGAATAGCTTTAGAATCTTCTATAAATATTTTTGGTTTAGAGGGACAGGATTTCAGAAATAAAATAAAATAATCTTATAAGACATCATTGAAAAATACACTCTTAACTTTTGAATTTAACATACAACACAGTTTTTTCTCTTGTATTGATGCAGCAGTAAATTCTAAATACAGGCAGTAGTTACTTGCATAATATCATCATAATCATCACCATCAAGGCACACTGATAGCACAGACTTCTATGAATCTCTCTCACCATTCATCCCTATTGTCTATTATACTTGGTAAGATAATATCAAGTGTTGACCCTTTGCTAGTTGACTGATACTGGTGTGTCCAGCAGAGAACCTCATTTATGAGTTCAACCCTGTTTCTCCAGCAATTCCCAACATATCTTCTTCTTACTTGGATGGGTTGTAAGGTTGGAGGCAAGTGGCCGTTCTGCTGCTGTTTTGTGAGGTACTATTCCTAGGATTTGTTCAAAGCAGCACGCAGCCTCTTAGGGCAGTTCCCACCTAGCCTTTTCTCTGAGTGTTTTGTTAAAGCTTACAAGATTATATTTCAATATGGTCGATCGCCATTCGTCCCTATCATCCATTGTTTCTGGTCTTCTAGACTACATCCTGTGTCCATATTGATCTGTTGTAGATAAGTTCTTGTTGATCGTCCAACACTTGCCCGTCCGAGTGAAGGGGTCTGTAGGATAAAGTCACTAATGAGTTCCTCCTTGCCTCTCCAGCTGTGTCCCACATGTCTTGTTTGTCTTATATGGATAATTTTAGAGATAGGAGGTAGGTGGCTGTACAGCTGCTGTTGTTTTTGTGGGATTTCTTTTTCTACTTCCCGGATTTGTTCAGTATAGCAGTTCATGCCTTTGCTATAGTAATTTATAAAGCTCTTTGCTTCGATGTGGCACAAGGCCGAATAAATGGGGCGCCCAATGAGATTCGAACTCAATCGTGTAGGTTTGCTAGTCTAGCTTGCTAACTGTTACACCACCAGAGGTGCCCATGCCTTTGCTATATGTATGTTGATATCGCTTTCAGTTGATGTGATATTGCTACTAAGGTATGTGAAATTGTCTAATTTCAGAGGCTTATCATCTGAAAAGTTAATTCAACTTCAGATTGCACCCCATTAAAGATACTGAATGTGCAAGGCTGCACACAAAATATGAAATGAATATGATTTTTTTTTAAAGGAGTTAAAACGCAATTTTTTCCAAGCAGCGGTTGTGTCGATTCTACTATATTGATGCACCAAATGGATGCTGACTAAGCGTATAGAGAAAAAGCGGAACTGCAAATGAATGTTATGAGCTATGTTGAACAAATCCGAGAAGTAAAATCCCACAAAACAGCAGCTGTACGGCCACCTACCTCCTATCTCTAAAATTATCCATATAAGACAAACAAGACATGTGGGACACTGCTGGAGAGGCAAGAAGGAACTCGTTAGCGACTTTATCCAATGGACCCCTTCACTCGGACGGGCAAGTGGTGGACGACCAACAAGAACTTATATACAACAGCTCAATATGGACACAGGATGTAGTCTAGAAGACCGGAAACGATCGATGATTGGGACGAATGGTGAGAGAGAGAGGGAGAGAGGGGAAATCTATGCCTGCAGCGCGACTTGATGATGATAGGAAAATATTTAGTTTAGTTTATTTAATGGTAAATCAATCTCTGCGATTCATTTGTAAATGTTCGATTTTCATCATAACTTTATATTTTTAACATTTTATAGCAATTATTTTTTAATTACACTCTCTTTTATTTAACTATTGTGATAATCATTTGTCAACGCAGTTATTTTTTGCACCTCAACTCTTACCCCAGCCCACTTTTACAAAAGATCTTGGAATTTCACGTGTACAAAATCTATATTACCTGCCATTAACTGCTCATACTGCACCCAACCCTATCTTTTTTTTTTAAGTTTAGGAACCCTCTCCCACTTAGGATTGGTCCGGTTTGTTTTCGGATACCGAAAAACAGTCGGCCTCCACTTCGTAAACGGGGGGGGGGTGAGAGGGCAACCAAACGGGGAATTTTTTCCCTTTGTTTCATCTTTTGTATATTTCGGGTTTTTTTCTCCCATCCCCATCATATGACATTTTTGTAAATCAGCCATATATTGTAAATAAAATCATTCATTCTATTCGGGGTTTTTAAGTAGGTCTTTTCACAGAGCAAATGTGGTATTTTGGTGTTTGCAGCGTGATTAGTGATGGATGATTGTCTATATATTGTACTGTTGAATGGGTCGGCCAATTCGGCTTGCTAGGTTCCCTTAGAATATATAAAAATACATGACCGCTTTTTAAGGCTTCCTGCTTTCCTTAATGTAAATTTAAGGGAATAAACAGTTATATGGAATCAAGTATATCAAATACTAATAATGTATATACAGTTATATAATTTAAAGAGACACGTGTAACATAATGCTTATTGTTGCAGGAAATTGAATTGTGACCCAAGTATGGATGAAGTTGTTTGCGTTCCACTTTGTACAAACGATCTTGAAAAAGGCATAAATCTATCTCGTCTCTCAGTTATGGGTAAATTGTGGGATAGTCGGCGACCTTTAGCCTTGGTTAGGCAACTAGCCTAGGAGAAAGAAAGTCTTAAATTAAAAAATTGATTAAATGAATTAAAAGAAAAAATGATAATATAATTCTGATACCGTATATTGCTGTGTATCATGTGACTTCCCAAGACTTAGATTTTAGCCTAATGTCAGGTGGGATAGTACTTTGTTTAAGTAATTGGCCAAAACTAGACGTTGTCTGCATCTTGTGTATGGAGCAACCGCTCCCAATATTTGACTAAAATTTAGGTTTGGTTGGTTGGGTATTATGGCATATCAACCTTTGTAGGTTATTTAACGCCAAATCCATTTTTATACAAATAGTCAGCTCTATTTCAAACAATTCAGTTTAGCATGAGTATACAGTTTAATCGTCAAAAAAGTTCTGATTCCATTAATTCTGTTTAGTATAAGTACAGATTTTGTTTACACACTGTTAAATGTCAAAACAGTTCTATATTAAACAATTCAATTTAGTGAAAGTACAGTTTCGATGTCAAAAACAGTTCCATTTCAAACAATTCAGTTTAGCCTAAGCATACGGTTTAAATGTAAATAGAGTTTAATTGTCAAAAACATTTCTATTTCAAGCTATTCAGTTTAGTCAAAAAGTTCTAATTCAAACAATTCAGTTTAACATAAGTATACAGTTAGTTCTATTTAACCCATTGATAGGGCCCTATCAGGTGCTACCATTCCGGGCCAGAGTAGAACTGGGAGCAATGGCAATAAAGGGGTGCTCCACATTCCCAAAACCTCCAGCATCACTGGTACCTCACCATCAGATTGTTTAGTGTCATATCCAAGACACTGGTTGCGGGGAGGGCCTTACTCTTCTGCAGAGAAACAGTCGGTGTATTCTACAGCCCCAGCCGACTGGGCAAGCTAAAAAGATAAACGATTTTATACAGTCTATATTTTTGTAAGATTCTTGGAAATCCACAACAAAAAGGGTTTAGAATACGAGGAAAAAATTCTTTTGATAATGAGAGCCTCTTTGGATTTTTTTTTTTTTTATGGCACATCAACAACTTGTTAGGCGATTAAATGCTCAAGTCAGCCATTTCTTTTTTGCATAAGGCTTTATGGTTTCAAGTAACTATTCCTAATAGAAGATAGGAATATTTGATCCCATATAACTGTACAAATCATTTGTATTAAAAATAATTACTTGAAGTTATAATTGTTCACAAATGAAAATTATTTGTATTAGGAATACTTGAATCTGTATAGCTGTGTAAATATATTATTACTATTATTAAATTAGGTTTGGTTATGTTTCTTTGTTTAATGGCATATCAACCTTTGTAGGTTATTTAATGTCAAAGCTATTCTCCTAGAAGAACAGTAGTGGTACTATTTAACCCATAGCTGGGAGGATAAGGGGGTTCATACCTTTCCCAATGGTATTTGCCCGAAAGTGGCTAGATTGTCTAGCGACTCCAAGAATAGAGAAGACCCGTTGTTCACAAATAACAAAAATAGTTTTTATTGAAACACGTTTGTGAGACAATAAATAAAAAGCAAACAATGTTTGCTTTCCAGACAAAAAGAAGAAGAAAGAATATCGAGAGAGGAAGAGTGACAATGAAGTGTGGTTAGAATGACACTAATGTCTCTAAAGTCGGGGACTTTGAATTTTTGTAAAGTCTGAAGGTTGTTCGGAGTGCCTCGGGTTTAGAATGGAAGGGATGCTTCTTTGGCAGTCTTGAATTTCTTCTTGATCCCTTTTCTCGTCCTCTCTGATGATTTGTTTTTCCATCCTGTTTTTATAGATCAATATCTGAACTAAAAAAGTTTCTGATTGGTTGTCCAATAAGAGACAATTAGGAGTCATATACCCATTGGTCAGCCAATCCTAGTTCAGGATTATATCTTACAGGTATAGGGAAAACCCTTTTTAGATACTTTAAGCTATATTAGTTTACTAAGGATTATTATTATAAGTTACTTGAAACTATATTGGTTGCAAAAAGTCTGACTTCGGTATTCAATAACCCAACATGGGTTAACAAGTTCATTGTTAGTTTGTTTCTTTGTTTTTAAGGGCTTATCAATCTTTGTGGGTTATTTAATGCAAAAGGCATTTTTTGTAGAAGAACAACGGAGATACTATCTAAGCTACTTTGAGATATAAAGAGGTACATACCATCATCATCATGTCGTGCCACCAGCGCGGATATCCCTCACCCCCTCTCTCTCCACTTCTCCCTATCGTTCATCGCATCTGGCAGGTTTTCAGGGCTACATCCCGTATCCTCATAGAGCTGCTGTCCTGCTTTTTCTCGGCCATATGTGGGGGTCCATAGGAGTATATCACTTATGAGCTCGTCCCTGCTTCTCCAGCAGTATCCTGCATGTTTGGTTCGTCTAACTTGGATAGTTTTCCTGATGGGAGGCAGGTGGCCGTATAGTTGGTGTCTTGTGGCGTGTTACCACCAGGACTTGTTCAATATTGCTCACAACATTCTTGTGTAATTGCCGTCTAGCTTCTTCTCCAGCCGTTTAGTTAGCGTCAAAGTGGTGCATCCATACAGCAGTATCGACACGACCGCTGCATACTTTACCCAATGGTATTACTTTAAAAGTGAACGTAATAGTCTGACTGTAGTTTGAAATTGCTTACTTTGAGGCCGCAGTTTAGCTGTTATGCTATGAATACTTTCCCTTAACATAAAACCGACCAACCAACCATCAATATTTCTATAATGATATGTTTTGCCATCTAAAAACCTTTGGCCGTTTCAAATAACCTTGAATATTATATTAAAACTCCTGAAAAAGTTATGTCAAAAATTAAATCTCTTGGACTTGGTTTAGCCATGATCTTTTAAGATACACTCACATACAAACAAATTTCGTATAATAGTATATATTGACCAATGTAAATGTCATGGTGTTACAGTGTGGTTTGCTTAAGTGTTAAATCGCCCACTCCCGGCTCTGTCAACCACGTCATTGACCTGACATTTATCAAGAAATCTATCGATTCAGGGAAATTTGGATTCATGCCTTTGGTGTTTTCAGCTTGAATTCGATTCTGCTTTTCATTCTGATAATTGTTGCACTACACCTTTATTTAGTACATAGATTGAATGCAGGGAGAAGTAGGTTCATGCCTTTTCTTTGGGCATTAGTGTGAAGGGAACGAGAATAGACTCTACTGGAATTCAAAACTTGGAATAATCATTTTGTTTTCTGTGTTAGTGTTAAACTTACACCAATTTGCACCCTCATCTCTGTTCATATGTGTGTCTGTGTATGTATATATATATACACACATATGGACTCGCAATGTTCATCACTGTGTGTGTATATATATATATATATATACACACACATATGGACTCGCAATGTTCATCACTGTGTGTATATATATATATATATACACACACACACACACACACACAGTGATGAATATTGCTAGTCCATATGCGTGCGTGTATATATATATATATACACACAGAGTGATGAACATAATGAGTCCATATGTGTGCGTGTATAAATATATACATACATACATACATATATAATATATATATATATATATATATATATATATACACACACACAGTAATGTACGTTGCGAGTCCATATATGTGCATGTGTGTATTAATTTACTAAGCTTTTTGCTTAGATGTGGCACAAGACCATATGAATAGGGCACCCAATGAGACTTTAGCTTGTCCACATGAGTGAGTTCAAGTCTCATTGGGTGCCCCATTCATATGGCCTTGTGCCACATCTAAGTAAAAAGCTTAGTAAATTAATACACACACGCACACATAAGGACTCACAATGTTCATTACTGTGTGTGTATATATATATATATATACACGCACACACATATGGACTCCCTATGTTCATCACTGTGTGTGTGTGTGTATGCGTATATATATACACGCACGCATATGGACTCGCAATGTTCATCACTGTGTATATATATATAATGATAGATTTTCCATTGATCTCGACATATGAAGTCTCAATAGTTCAATGAATGAGGTGATTTATTGTATTGCCTACATTAGGGATTTCTTTAAATTTGGCGAAGGCCTGTGGAGAACCTACCTGATTCTTTGAATAAGTTGACAACAGAATGGTGTATCAGTGCGCTACAGATTTGCCCAAACAACACTCCATTGTTTTTTAATAGAGAGTTTTTCCTTCTCTTAAAACTGTGGTTCTACCAAGGTTAAAGGGCTGAGTCTACCCTACTATCTTACCTATAATTGAGAAGGATAAGAGATTCATGCTTTTCCCCAAAGGCATTGGCGCAAAGTGAAACTTCTTCCTTTTGGTTTGTTGTGTTCATAACCGTTATGCCACGTCTGTTTTTATTTGGTTGGTTAGTTGATGGATTTAAACAGCATGCCAACGCCTTTGGGGTTATTTTATGTCTGGTGGTCAGGGAATGACGTACATTGTACGGTTGGGACTTAATTATATCCTATTTACCCAACCCCTCCGCTCGAGCAGGATATGACACAAGGTCAATTTTTTAAGCGGAGTTTAACAGGTTTGAATTCAGAGTTTTCCTTCTAGTTTCCTAGACTAGTTGCCCCATCAAAGCTGAAGAACCTAGTCTGCCCTACTATTTACCCATAGCTGGAGGGAGAATAATTGTATTCATACCTTTCCCATGGGTATTAGTGATATGTGAAATGCAATCAGTCTCGTCCAGGATTTGAACTCGGTTCGCCGTGTCCATTTCCTACGACAATAATCATTACACCACGGGCACCTCCATGAATTATATAGGGGCTAGGACTTGACATGATCAGCCGATTGATCAGTCTGGGCCTCTCTGACCACGTGGCTAGCCCTAGTAAGAGCTGAAGTTGTTAGTTACAGGGTACGTGACCACTTGGTATCCGGGTCACAGACTGCTCAGCCAACAGGATCCCGTCCTGGGTTGAAAACTGGTGGCTCTTTTGCGTATTCAACAGCCCCAACAGATAGAGGTTTCCATTTCGATTAGGGTGTGTCTCCGTGGCGGAATGGCTTACGTATTGGACTGCAGTTTCGATGTAAGCGAGGGAAAGGAGTTTGGTAATAAATAATACCTAATAATATCTACAATGATAATTAGAAGAAAATTAACTTTTTTCGTTGGTCTAGTTGGTAGAGTGTTCGCCAATGATCCGGGAGACCGGGGTTCAATCCCAGGTCGGATCATACCAAAGACTTAAAAAAATGGTATTTGATACCTACTTGCTTAACAGCAATATAAGACACGTATCAAGGGTAAAGTGGAGCAATCCAGGGTAAGGAGTAGCGCCCTCCCCTACACCTCGGTGTAGTAGCTATTGAAAAGGAAGCCTTCGCGTCGCCCACGACTACGGCCGCCAACTTTACTTACATATTAAAAAGCGATACTGTGTACGATACCAAGGCCAGTGATTTATGGGTGATATTTTATGAGACTTCGTGCGCATTATGTAAATATAAGTGTCGATTGTTTACATGTCTTTCTTTCTCTCTCTCTCTCTCATACATATATATATATATATATATATATATATATATGACCGAGTGGAAGAGAAATAAGTTGTGAAAATCAATTTAGTCGAGTGTTTATATATTATGACGTTTCATGCTCTAGGAGCTTCATCAGAAAATGATTACGAATATTTTTTTTATATTTTAGTAAAAAAAAAAAGAAGTGCAACATAAGAAATGATAACACCATGTGAACCTCGTAGAGAGTCGTAAAGTCCCCGATTTTTTCAAAACCATTTTCTGAATAACAAAAAATAAACACTTCTTCAAAATAGTTTAATAATCTTATTTCTTTTCTATCTATCTATCTATCTATCCGGCTCATTGGTCTAGTGGGTAGAGTGTCCGGGAGACTTGGGTTCAATCCCAGGTCGCATCATACCAAAGACTTTAAAAATGGTACTTAATCCTCCTTGCTTAACACTCAGCATTATAAGATATCAAGGGTAAAATTTGAGCAATCCTGGGAAAGGAGTAGAACCCTCCCCAACACTTCGGTGTAGTAGTTATTGAAAAGGGAGCCTTCTGGTCGCCCTCGACTACGGTCGCCAACTTTACTACTTACTTTATATATATATTGACAAATTCACTTACCTAGGAAGCAGCGTCGCATCAACCGAAAAGGACATCGACACGAGGTTAACAATAGCATGGGCAGCTATCAATAGGCTATCGATTATATGGAAATCAGACCTAACCGATAAAATGAAACGCAGTTTCTTCCAGGCAGCGGTCGCATCGATACTGCTATATGGATGCACTACATGGACTCTAACAAAACGGCTGGAGAAGAAGCTAGACGGCAATTACACAAGAATGCTGCGAGCAATTTTGAACAAGTCCTGGCGGCAACACCCCACAAGACACCAACTGTACGGCCACCTGCCTCCTATCACGAAAACTATTCAAGTTAGACGAACCAGACATGCAGGACACTACTGAAGAAGCAGGGACGAATTCATAACTGATGTACTCTTATGGACCCCCACACATGACCGTGCAAAAGCAGGACGACCAGCACGAACATACATTCAGCAACTATGTGAGGATACGGGATGTTGTCCAGAAGACCTGCCTGAGGCATTGAACGATAGGGAAAAGTGGCGAGTGAGGGCCAGGGATATCCGTGCTACCAGCACGACATGATGATGATGATGATCATGATCATATTGCGAACAGATTTTCTTTAATACATATTTGGTTAAAAAGAGTAGACAAAGATGTAGAAAAGACTTAAAAATATTCTTGTTTACGATAAACCTCTTTCTTCTTTAATGACATGTCAACTTTTGTAGGGCTGCGACATCGTAGTAAGCGAGTTCGAACTCCAGTTGCCCCGTTTCATTTATTTTCAGACTAATACGTTAGCCATTACCCGACGGTGAATATCCATGTTTACGAATAAGGGAACATGATTCCAAGCCGAATGAATGTAGAAATCCTTCAACAGATTCAAGGTTAATTTTCATTGTCCTTAGCCATATGGGATTGGTTTGGTTTGGTTTTATTTTATGGCATATCAACCATTATAGGTTATTTAATGCCGAATTTATTTTTATACAAATAAACATCTTCAAACAATTCAGTTTAGCCTAAGTACGCAGTTTAAAGGTCAAAACAGTTCTATTTCAAACTATTCAGTTTAGTCAACAAAGTTAAATTGTTCCAAATTTTGCTATGTATCACGAACAATTCACTTAAACATCAGTCATTTATTAACACATAGTTTAATGAAAAACAGTTCAGTTTAGCATAAGTACGCAGTTTAAATGTGAAAACAGTTCTACTTCAAACAGTTTAATTTAACATAAGCACACAGTTTAATACTATTTGACCCATAGATGGGACCCTATTAGGTGCTACCAATCTAGGCCAGAGCGGACCTGGGAGTGATACAATAAAGGGGTACTCCACTTTTCCCAAAGCCCAAGCAGTACGGGAGCCTCACCATCAGATTGTTTAATGTCATATCCAGTACACCCGTTGGGGGTAGTCTTACCCGTATGCAGAGATATAGTCGATGTATTCTACAGCCCCATCCGTCTGGGCCACTCTATAGGAGGGTGAGCTGAAAAGTTTTTTGGCTGACGTCATATCTGTTGCTTCTGCTGACTTTTTTAACCAATAGGACCCCCCAAGCACTGCAACAACGATGGACGAAGTGTGTGGACCATAAGGTGAATTATGTTAAAAATAAACCTTATTTAGTCACATTTCATGAGAGAAGCTCAGTCTGCCCATCCATGTCGATGTAATAACGTGTGTTACGTTTTAATTGACCTTCATCATGTTTTATAGTCTGGGGGAATCTGATTACAATAAAATAGATTAATTGGCCCAGTCAGCTGGGTCTGTAGAATACACCGACTACATCTCTGCAGAGGTGTAAGACTCCCCCAAAGAGTGTCCTGCTAATGACACTAAATAATCTGATGGTGAGGCTCCAGTATTAATGGAGCTCTGGGGAATGCGGAGTACCCCTTCATTACCATCGCTCCCAGCTCTACTATAGCCCGGAGTGGTAACACCTGATAGGGTCCTAAAAACTGTTTGACATTTAAACGACTTACTTATGCTAAACTGAATTGTTTTAAATAGAATCGTTTTTACATTTAACTATGTAAACAAATGAATAATAGTCGAGTCGGCTGGGTCTGTAGAATACACCGACTGCATCTCAACAGAGAGGTAAGATTCCCCCCCCCCACAAAAGAACGTCCTGGATATAAAACTAAACAATCTGATGGTGAGGCTCAAGGAAAGCTGGAGATTTTGGGAATACGGAGTACCCCTTCATTGCCATCACTCTGGCCCAGAGAGGTTGCACCTTTATAGGGTCCTAACTATGGGTCAAATAGACTGTTTTGACATTTAAACTGAGTTCAAACAAATGATTTATGCTAAACTAATTTGATTGAGATAGAACTGTTTAATCATTTAACTGTATGTAAACAAATGACTGATGTTTAATTGAACTGTGGGTGATCTATTGTGATCCTTGGAACTATCTATTCCTGTTGACATGCTCAACTGAATTGTTTGAAATAGAACTCTTTGATCATTTAAGTGTGTGTAAACAAATGACTGATATTTAATTGACTCGCTATTTCTTAATAGTAATACTTGAAAACATTTAACTCTGTGCAAACAAATTATTCATAGAATTATTCCTATTAGATAGAAATAAGTGAAACAACTTAATTGAGAGTAAAAAAAACTCTGGCTGGTTTAAAAATATTATCTACAAAATGTGTTTAAAAATCATATATTTAATAAGTATGTATAAAAAAGATTTGGTATTAAATAACCTACAATGGTTGATACGTAGGGCATTCAATAAGTTTCCAGACTTTTTTGTACAGGCAGGAGTACTACAAGGGGACACGCTGGCCTCGTACCTCTTTATCATTTGTCTAGACTACGTACTTAGAACATCGATTGACAAAATCAAAGAGAATGGCTTCGAACTGACGAAGAAAAGAAGCAAAAGGTACCCCGCAACAACAATTACCGACGCCGACTACGCCGATGACATAGCGATACTGGCAAATACACCTGACCAAGCCGAAACACTTCTGCATAGTTTGGAACGAGCAGCAGCAAGCATAGGCCTCTATGTTAATGCACACAAAACGGAATATATGTGCTATAACCAAACGGGGGACATCTCCACTCTAGAAGGAACCCCTCTTAAACTAGTAGACAAATTCACGTACCTAGGAAGCAGCGTCGAATCAACCGAAAAGGACATCGAAACGAGGTTAACGAAAGCATGGACAGCTATCAATAGGCTATCGATTATATGGAAATCAGACCTAACCGATAAAAGGAAACGCAGTTTCTTCCAGGCAGCGGTCACATCGATACTGCTATATGGATGCACTACATGGACGCTAACAAAACGACTGGAGAAGAATCTAGATGGCAATTGCACAAGAATGCTGCGTGCAATCCTGAACAAGTCCTGGCAGCATCACCTCACAAGACACCAACTGTACGGCCACCTGCCCCTATCACGAAAACTATTCAAGTTAGACGAACCAGACATGCAGGACACTGCTGGAGAAGCAGAGATGAACTCATAAGAGATGTACTCTTATGGATCCCCACACATGGCCGCGCAAAAGCAGGACGACCAGCACGAACATACATTCAGCAGCTATGTGAGGATACGGGATGTTGTCCTGAAGACCTACCTAGGGCGATGAACGATAGGGAGGAGTGGCGAGAGAGGGTCAGGGATATCCGTGCTACCAGCGCGATATGATGATGATGATTGGTATACATCTAATGAGATGACTGACCAATTTTTAGGATTTCAGTTTCAAATGAACAGCTACAGCAGCAATTGGAATACACCCTACTAAAACCCGATTGTCACAGCTGGTGAATTTCACAAATGTAATCTGACATCTAAAAGAACGATATGCAATAAAATTGTTTTAAACTTGGAAAAATGCCACAGAAACGTATGGAATGCTTCAGACTGCTTTTCGACCATCTTGCATGAATCGAGCATCAGTTTTTGAGTGGCATAAGAGATTCAAGGAAGGCAGGGAGTCTGTGAGGGATGATGAGAGGTGTGGAAGGAGTAAGGAAGTCAATACACCAGAGTTGATTGGCCAAAGGGTTAGGGTTCGGGTTACTATGTTGAGGTTTTAAGGGAGTTCAGGATGAGATTCCGTCGGAAGAGGTCAGCACTCTTCAAATCGGATCAGGGGAATTTCCTGCAGGACAATACACCAGTCTATAACTCCATCCTTGTCACAGATTATTTGAGTAAGATGGGCATCAACACAGTTCCTCAGCCTCCCTATAGTCCAGACCTTGTTCCCTGTGACTTTTGGTTATTCCCTAAGCTCAGAGGCTGTCGTTATGAGACAATTGAGGAGATGAAAGAGGCTGTGACGAAGGTCATTGACATGCTCACACAAGAGGACTTCCATGGGGTCTTCCAGAAGTTGTTAGAACGGTGCAACAAGTGCATTGCAGTCGGAGGAGATTGCTTTGAAGGGGACTAGAGTTTCATATGTGTACTGTCAATAAAAGTGCCCATACGAAAAAAGTCTGGAAACTTATTTAATGATCCTCGTATGTCATTAAACCAAACGAAGCTACGCTGAAATAGATTGTTGGTCTTATTGTGAGGGGAGTGTCCCAGTGGCTCAGTGGTTAACGTGCTGGACGGCGAATTTGAACTCCCGCCTCGCTATCACGTTCTCTTTCGGACAAAAAGTATGAACATCCTTATCTCACTGGCGATGGGTTAAACAGTACCATTACTGTTTTTCTTTGACAAGAACGGGTTTCGCATTGAATAACATGCGAGGGTTGATATGCCTTTAAACAAACCAAGCGCTCGGGACAATTTTGGAAAATTCATCTACCAATCATCAGAAAACTTGAAAGGATCTTAAATAAATTATACAGACAAAATTTGTGTTTATCATTTAATGAAACATGCTTAAATGAGCGACTGCTGCCTAACCACACACACACACACACACATATATATATATTCTGAAACCATACAAGTGTGCGCAAACAAACAAATAATCCATATATTCTTTTGCGTGAGTTTTCGTGATTGACCTTTATTTGACGGTCATACAACTAGGTTTCTGGGTCACTGGTCGTGGGAGGTGGTCACGACATTATACTGGATTTATTTACAGTGATTTTTTGGTTGGTTAAAAGAAAGTGCTCGTATGCAAACCAGCGAAGCAATATAAAAACTAAAATAATTCGTGGTGTAATGGTTATCGTCGTAGGAAATGGACACGGCGACACAAGTTCAAATCCTGGACGAGACTGATTGCATTTCACATAGCACTAATACCCTTGGGAAAGGTATGAATTCAATTATTCTCCCTCCAGCTATGAGTAAATAGTAGGGCAGACTAGGTTCTTCAGCCTCGGTAAGGCAACTAGTCTAGGAGAAGGAAAATTCTGAATTCAAACTTGCTAAACCCCGCTTAAAAATTGACCTTGTGTCATATCCTGCCCGAACGGAGGGGTTGGTAAATATGATGATTCTATTTTATTTGGCTCCGTCCGTTACAAAAAGTTTCAAGTTTGAAAACAGACAGAAGTTTTTATTTCCGAAGGCTGCTTTTTTTAGTAACGAAATAAACTGAATAATAATAATGATCCGGGAGACTCGAGTTCAATCCCAAGTCGAGTCATACCAAAGACCCCCAAAATGGTACTTGATACCTCATTACTTAACACAGCATTATAAAATATGGATCAAGGGTAAGAGGAGCAATCCAGGGAAAGGAGTAGCGCCCTCCCCAACACCTCCGTGAAGTAGCTATTGAAAAGGAGCCTTCGGGTCGCCCTCGAATACGGTCGGCCAACTTTCTAAATATATATATATATATATATATATGTAGAGAGAGAGAGAGAGTATTGGATTTTCTCTTGCGTTTAATTTTGCATCAATGAGAAACTGACAGTCAGTAAGCGCCGTTGACCGTGTATTTACGCTACTCACAGATCTCTCTCTCCCCGCGTCCCACTTTCTCTCTCATTAGTATATATATATATATATATATATATATTTATATTTGGGCGTGTTATTTATGTGGATCGAAAATCCTTGTGAGTTAAAAGATTTGCAATATTTTGATAGGATCACGCCCAGTTTGGTTTCTCTCAATGGGTTGCCGAGTTCATGAAGGTGACGAACCACTCTAGACTGTGAGATGTCAAGCTCGCCTGATACTTTTTGAGAGCTCAGCCCAGTCGGCTGGGCTGTTGAATACACTGACTGTATCTCTGCGGAGGGGTAAAACCCCTCCAACGAGTGTCTTGGATATAGCATTAAGCAATATGATGGTGAGGCTCCAGTAATGCTGGAGCTTTGGGGAATGCAGAGTAACTCTTCATTACCATCGCTCCCTGGTCCACTCTTTCCCATTTTTGTAGTACCTGATAGGGATATGGTTCCATCTATGGGTCAAACTGTTAGACATTTAAACTGAGTGCAAACAAATGACTTATGCTAAACTGAATTATTTGAAATAGAACTGTTTGATCATTTAACTGTAAGTGAACAAATGATTGATGTTTAATTGAATTGCTGGTGCTAAATAGCAATATTTGAAAACGTTTAACTGTGTGCAAACAAATGATTAATAGTAAATAGAATTGTCCGTATTCGATAGAAATAAACAAAACTATTTAAATATGTATAAAAAATGAGCTCAGGCTCGTTCAAAATGTTTCCTATAAAATGTGTCTACAAATAATATACTTAATATATATGTATAAAAAAAGATTTGGCATTAAATAACGTACAATGTTTGATATGCCATAAAACCAAGCCAAGTGTCCTGGATATTACACTAAACTATCAGATGGTGAGGTTCCACTGATGCTGGACCTTTGGGGAATGCAGAGCCCCCCCTTCATTGCCATTGCTCCCAGGTCCATTCTGCCCCGGAATGGTAGCACCTGATCGGGCCCTATCTATGGGTTGAATAGAACTAACTGCATACTTATACTAAACTGAATTAGCTGAATTAGAACTGTTTGAATAAACTGAATAGCTTGAAACAGAAATGTTTTTAACAATTAAACTGTATACTCACGTGAAACTGAATTGTTTGAAATAGAACTGGCTATTTGCATAAAATAGATTTGGCGTTAAATAACCTACAAAGGTTGATATGCCATAAACCAAACAACAACAAAACCAAGCTAAACAAAATCATGTTGTTGTATAGCCACATAATACATCTGCGTGCAGAATCATAACGACGACACAGTAAAGACGAGCGACACAGTTCTTTAGAAAATATACCTCTCACTTTATTTGAAAGGGTTCGAAAGGGTTACTCAAGTTTTTGCTGTGAGAGGGAGTTGGAGACAAGATGCGGTAGAGAAAGCCAGCACCCAGCAGAGTGGACCCTCAGGCACCCGATTGAGCGGTTGCAGATAAGATACGGTAAAGAAAACCATCACCCAGCAGAGTGGGCCACCAGGCCCCCAGTTGAGCAGTCCAGGAGAACGGAAAAGAAACGCGGTTATGGCCATAAGAGTCAGGGTCAATACGTTGCAGTTCTGTTCCGTCTCCAACTCCCTCTCACAGTAAAACTTTGAGTAACCCTTTTTTTTAAAAAGAACTGTGTCGCTTGTCTTTATTGTGTCGTCGTTATGATTCTGCATGCATGCAGATGTCTATGTATTATGTGGCTATACAACAATGTGTGTAAACAAATGACTGATGATTAATTGAATTATTAGTGATACATAGCCATACTTGGAACTATTTAACTTTGTTGACTTATGCTAAATTGAATTGTTAGAAATAGAACTGTTTGATATTTAACTGAGTGTAAACAAATGACTGATGTTTAATTGAATTATGAGAGATACATATTGATACTTGGAACCATTAACTTTAACTTATGGTAAATTGAATTGTAAGAAAATTGAGCAAAGGTTGATTCATACGAAACTGTCTCAAACATGTAATGTAGTGATTCTCATGTCCAGTTGTATGACTGGCACCAAAATATCAATCATGAGAACTGTTGCTGTGGGAGCGATAGACAATTACACCTGAGAGTTGGGGATTTTTGAAAACAGCCAGTTAGTCGCTGGAAATGCAACAAGCAGCGACTTGAACTTCGGGGAAAGCAAAATCGCCCCTATCACTCGTGGGGAGGTGAGATTTTATGAAAGAATAGATCTTTCTTTAATCTACTTGAAAATATCGCATCTTTCTGTTTTTTGAGACCAGTCCAGAGGGATGTTCTAGCATCAGCAATAAAAAGAGTAGTATTTTTCTGTTTGTTTTGTTTTCATTTGGTTTTATGGTATATCAACCATTGTCGGTTAATTAATGCCAAATCCTCTTTATACATATATATTAAATATATATGATTTGGTTTGGTAGGGTTTTATGGCATATCAACCATTGTCGGTTAGTTAATGCCAAATCCTCTTTATACATATATATTAAATATATATGATTTGGTTTGGTTGGGTTTTATGGCATATCAACCATTGTAGGTTATTTAATGCCAAATCCTCTTTATACATATATATTAAATATATATGATTTGGTTTGGCTGGGTTTTATGGCAGAGCAACCATTATAGGTTATTTAATGCAAAATCCTTATTATATATTGTA
Organism: Sepioteuthis lessoniana; assembly: GCA_963585895.1. Lineage (NCBI taxonomy): Eukaryota > Metazoa > Mollusca > Cephalopoda > Myopsida > Loliginidae > Sepioteuthis > Sepioteuthis lessoniana. The sequence continues at coordinate 42,462 of CAUZXS010000408.1, forward strand.
AAAAAAGTTGTAAAGTTGGCAACCGTGGTCGAGAGTGACCAGAAGGCTCCCTTTTCAATAGCTATGACACTTAGGTGTAGAGGAGGGCACTATTCCTTTCTCCGGATTGCTCCACTTTACCCTTGATACGTACCTTATAATGCTGAGTGTTAGGCAAGAAGGTATCAAGTACCATTTTAAAAGTCTTTGGTATGACGAAACCTGGGATTGAACCCAGGTCTCTCGGACGATGGACGAACACTCTACCCACTAGGCCAATAAGCCGGTTTCTTATATATAGACCCTCGACCGAGCCGCAAATCAAGGGATGCACCTGAGTAAATAAGCAGAAGAACAGCAGAAGGAGGTGGACGTTAGAAAATAATATAACCAGGTGCCCGGGCGGTTCGAGACAGTTGGAGACAGGATGCCGAAGTGAGAACCAGCTCCAAACAGAGGGCTTTGGGCCCTTAGTGACTCCCGATAGAGCAACCCAAGCCAAGATGCGAAAGAAGTGCTGCTATGGTCGAGAGAAGAACTTGGGTCAATATAGCAGTCTGTCCTTTTCTCCACTCATTTCTCACACACAACAAACATCACCCTTTCGAAAATAAAGTGTGAGAGATTTATATTTTTATAAAGAAGTGTATTCGTTCGTTTGTTGAAGTCGTCATTATCGGTTGATTGTTTCCGCATATATTTGTACATGTATAGGTACAGTTATATTATGGATATACAACACATATATATATATATATATATATATATATATATATATATATGTGTGTGTGTGTGTGATTTGGTTTGGTTTTATGGCAGATCAACCATTGCAGGTAATTTAATGCAAAATCCTTGTGATACATTAAAATATATGATTTCTAAATAAATACATTTTGTAGATAACATTTTCAAAACAAACCCGAGTTCATCCTTTTTCATACCGTTCAATGGTTTCACCTATTTCTATCAAATAAAAATAATTCTATTTAACACAAGCGTTTCAATTAAACATCAGTCATTTGTTTAAACAGTCTAAATGATCAAACAATTCTATTTGAAACAATTCAGTCTAGCATTAGTACATAGTTTAAATGGTCAAACAGTTCTATTTGACCCATAGATAGGGCCCTATCAGGTGCTACTACTCTGGGCCAGAGTGGGCCAGGGATCGATAGCTATGAAGTGGTACACCGCATTTCCCAAAGTATTTATGAAGCCTCACCATCAGATTACTTAGTGTCATAATCAGGATACTCGTTGGGGGAGTCTTAATCCTCTGCAAAGATACAGTCAGTGTATTCTACAGCCCCAGACGATTGGATTAAGATTATTCTGTGATCACGTGTCTGACTTTTCCTTTTTCGTATAAACAACTTCATTTCGTTTTTATCTTTCCATCGTTTTATATCAAGGGTCTACGCGCCGACGTTTCTGCTGTTAAGACGAGATTTTCTTGTTAATCAATATTAACTCTGGCCAGGATTGGGTGGCCCGTTTATATCTCAGAGTTTCAGAGAATTTTATGCGTTTCCTTTTCTTGGACAGGTTCTGGTTTATGCATATACCATTTTTCAGCATGGTCAAATTACACTCTTGTACAATTCCCATGGTCAGATTACACTCTTGTACAATTCCCAGTATAAATAATCTTTCCTGCCCAGTCATGTCTACGCCTTTATTCCTTTTGTGTTAGTTTACTGCCTCCTTGATCTAATGGTTAAAGTGGTTAGACCGGGGTTCAATCCCAGGTCGAGTCATACCAAAGACTCAAAATATGGTACTTGATGCTGCCTTGCATTCAGCATTATAAAGTACATATCAAGGGTAAAGTGGAGTAATCCAGGGAAAAGAGTGGCGCCCTCCCCACACTTCGGTGTAGTAGGTATTGAAAAGGGAACCTTCGAGTCACCCTCGACTATGGTCGCCAACTTTACTTATCTATCGGCCATATTTCTTAGTCTTTCCTTCCTCTAACTACGGAGAGGATTCCACCTGGATGCCGCATATTCCTCTTCCGTAAGCTGCTCAAACTCCAAATATAATATTTAGCTTAAGTAGATTCCGAAACCCTAAAGCCGTTGATAATATATTTAACCTGTAGTTCAACACACTCTCAAGTCTCTTAAACCTTTAAAAAATATTAGAATAATTGACCAGGAACATTTCAATATCTATTTTATATATGCGCGTGTGTGTGTGTGTGTGTGTGCTTGCTCTATCACGACAGAAGTTATAAACACCGAAACAAAGACACAGAGAAAAAGTCATAATATTCATCATCATTTATTTGTATATTTTCCCGTGCCCTGGACACCGTCAATAGAAAAATGAATGTAACTTATTTCTTTGTTTACTGATGCGTGTTGATAGTTTTAATTTAAAATAAGACTTAAATACGGCTCCCTCTTGCCGGAAGCCAATTGAATATTCTTGAAAAGCAACGAATTGAAAGGCAAATTATATCTCAGCAAATAAAAGTTAGTAAAAATACACGCAGCTTGAAGAGTCGTATACTGCTAAGATGCCGTGAGCACCTCGGGTAGTGTAATGGTTAGCAAGCTAGATTAACAAACCTTCACGAATGAGCTCGAGTCTCATTGAGTGCCCCATTCATTCGGCCTTGTGCTACATCTAAGCAAAAAGCATCGTAAATTACTACTACAGCTAAGACACCGTAAGCGGCAGGACATTCAACATCATAGCCGACAAAAAATTTTTTAATTGACGAGTATTATCTGTGGAAATATTACGTTCAGCGATTGGTTACGATTGATAGATTTTAACAGCATGTCAAAATGTGTAGGGTTATTTTATGCCTAGAAATAAAAGAATCGCGTTCGTTATAAGTTAATATTTACATTTATTGTGAAGCTGTTTCTTGATTATTATTATTTTTCATTTTGCACACGTTTCTATCGAACATGTATAATTTTCAAATAGATTTATTTTACCTCTAAATGAAGCCTGGACTACCACTCTGTTTTTTTTATGAGTTTTGATGTATAAAGTTACAAATTTGCAGAAAAGACTTAACCAAAAAGAAAAGAACAAAGCATTTTTTAAAATTACATTTGCTTCAATAATTTCTTTACTGATTATTCTGTAGATTATTCATTCATTATTAAACAATGATCGATTCCTTCCAAATAAATAAAGGATGGTTTGGTTGGTAAGGTTTTATGACATAACAACCCTTGTAGACTATTTAATGCCAAATCATCTAAATACTCATATCAAGTATATATAATTTGTAAACGAAAAGTTTGTTGATGACATTTTTAAATAAGGCAGATCTCATTTGTTTGCACATAGTTAAATGGTTTCAAGTATTGCTATATGATTCCAATAGTTGTCTAAATTTCTGAGACGAAGCTTGTTGATTTTTATCATAAAGGGTTTTCGGACTATTGTCTTCATCTTTATTGTTGTTTCCACAACGTTTCCACTGATATGTCCTCCACCTATCTTCAGGTGTTTGTCGAACTCGGGAACCTTAACGGAACTTCGAACTACGTCCTTTATTGAATCAACGAGGGTCACCTGTTCTGATTCCGTTAGCCATAACCGGGTACAAGTGTTAAGTATTCCTGTATTGTTACTCGCCTGCAGTCAGGATTGAACCTGAAACCTCCAGAGGATTGTCTCCTTAGAAGCTTAGGGAATCAACGCCTGTAACCGTTAAGCCATGTGTCCTGCTGAACATATCGACCGAAACGTCGTGGAAATAACAATAAAGATGAAGATAATAGTCCGAAAACCCTTAATGATAAAAATCATCAAGGTTCGTCTCAGAAATTTAGACAACATCTGAAGAAGGCCGGAGGACATATCGGTCGAAACGTTGTGGAAATACCAATAAAGATGAAGACAATAATCCGAAAACCCTTAATGATAAAGATTATGCTAATAATTCAATTCAACAGTCATTTGTTTGAAAACAGTTGAATGATTGTACATGTGATTTCTGAACATATAGTTTGTCGGGAATCTTACTTTTAAATGAGTAGGAACTAATTTGTTTGCTCTCAATTAAGTAGTGTTATTGTTTGCACAAAGTTAAATGGTTTCAAGTATTGCTATTTAACACCAATAATTCTATTCAAAACAATTCATTCATTTGCTCGCAGTAAAATTGTTCCAAGTATTGCTATATAATTCCAACAATTCAGTTTTTACACACAGTTAAACAGTTTCAAGTATTCCTGTCACATATGAATAATTCTAATTAATATTAATCATATGTTTGTACACTCTTAAATTGCTTCATGTATTGCTATCTATCTACAACAGTTTTATTTGCACACAGTTAAATAGCTTTAAGTATTACTATATAACACTGACAATGCAGTTTAACATCAATCATTTGTTTTTACACAGTCAAATGGTCAAACTGTTCTATTTGACCCATAAATGGAACGCAATCAGGTTCTACCAATCTGGGTCACAGTGGACCTGGGTGTAATGGCAATGAAGTATTCCACTTTCCCCAAAGTTGCAGGACAGGAGCCTTTAAATGATGGTTTGGTGTTTTTGTTTAAAGGCATATCAACCTTCGAGGATTATTTAATGCCAAAGCCATCCTTGTAGAAGAACAGTCGTAGTTCTGTTTAAACCATAGCTGATAAGTTCATACCATTCCCAAGAGTTTAATAAGTTTCGTTGTGGCACAAGGCTTGAAGTGTGGGGCACCGGGTGAGAATCGAACTCATAAATAATAGTCAACAAATCTTGCTAGCGAACCGTTACACCATGAAAAGTGATATAAACCGAAAGTGAACGTATCAACGCGACTGGAGGTCTAAGTCGCTTACTAAAATGTGTCAGTCCACTATGTTAGCAAATACACCACGGAAACTCCAACAAATAAAGGTAATTAGACCACTTCAGATAAGTTTAGATTATTTTAAACATTTAATAAATAAGTACCGAAAATTTTATTAAAATTGAATCATTTACTGACTTTCGAAAGATTTTATTGATACTTAATGAAACATCACGTCATTCTAAAAATTCTTTTCTTTTTTTGCTGCAGAATAAACTTAAAAAATAAGTTTACAAAATAAGCGATTTTATTTAGTTCTTTTCCTCACTTTTCTTTCTTTCTTTCTTTCTTTTCTTCATGCAGATGAAAAGCATCTGATGCATAGTCTAATAGCTTATCTCTTCAATTTCTTGTTATATTTACTTTTTCCTCTCTGACGTGTAGCGTATCCTTTTTTCTCTTTCTTTCCACACTCTCATAAAGAAATGATACATTATTTACCTGATAGGTTTGGTTTGACTTTGTTTAAGGGCATTTCAACCTTCTTGGGTAATCTAATGCTAAAGTCATCTTTGTAGAAGAACAGTAGTGTTGCTATTCAACCCATAGCTGGTGGGATAAAGGGGCTCATGCCTTTCACAAGGGTATTAGAAAGTGAACATAATAGTTCGACTTGAGTTCGAACTCGCTTACGACAACGTTAAATACTTTAGCCACAACGCTGCTGAGAGTCACCCCTTATTTATCTGAGGGGATAACAGGGCATAACATTCGAGCACATGTGTTGATACTTTTTAAATTTTATTTATATCATAGATTTTTAAAGACGATGAGTTGTCAGTTAATATTACGAGGTACATAGGATAAGTTTCCCAGTGGATGACCTTCCCCACTCAGTCGTGTCTAGTCTTGTACGCTTTTTGCGCTAATTTGCTGCATTGACTTATTATTAGAGTTTTTCTCTGGAGTTTGAGTGACAGTATTATTATTACTATTTATTCCTTTGGAGTTTTTTATCATCCGCGCCAGCAGATGGTCTTTCACTGGAGTTTGAGTGACAGCAAGTCTCCTCATGTCTCCAGGACTCTTCTCAGTATTCTGGCCGTTCTCAATAATGGTGTCGTTTGGATGGTCTCCACACGTCTGCTTACTTCCAAGTCCTCCAGACCCTTTAATAATCCTTTAGTTACTGTTCCAAATGCACCAATTACAATTGATATAATTGTCACCTTAATGTTCCATAGTTTTTTTAATTGCCTAGCAAGGTCGAAGTATTTATTCTTCTTTTCACATTTTTTCAGTTTTATTCTGTGGTCAGCCGGACAGCAAAGTGGACAATTTTGCAATTTCTCTTTTTTTTTTTTTTTTTTTTTTTTTTTTTTTTTTTTGTTGATTATTATTAGGTCTGGTCTTCTGGCCAGGATTAGGTGATCCGTGTGTATGTCAAAGTCCCATAGGAGTTTATGTTATTATTATTCACTCATTAGAGTTTTTCACATCTGCTTTACTGATGGCTTTTTCACTGGAGTCTGAGTGAAAGCAAGTTTTCTTAAGTCTCCAGGACTCTTCTCTGTATTCTGGCCGTTCTCAATAATGCAGTCGTTTTGATGGTCTCCACCCGTACGTCAACTTCCAAGTCCTCAAGTCCCTTTAGTAATCCTTTAGTTACTGTTCCAAACGCACCAATTACAATTGGTAAAATTGTCACCTGCATGTTCCACAGTTTTTTCAATACTCTAGCAAGGTCGAGGTACTTATCCTTCTTTTCACTTTTATTCTATGGTCAGCCGGGAAAGCGAAGTGGACAATTTTGCAATTTCTCTTTTTTTTGTTGATTATTATTAGGTCTGGTCTTCTGGCCGAGATTTTGTGATCCGTGTGTATGTCAAAGTCCCATAGGAGTTTATGTGTGTCAGGAATAGTTCACTGTTTGGTTGGTTAGTGTTTAATAGCATATAAACTTTCGTTCGTTATTTAATGCCAAATCAAGTTCATATATATTTGTAAGCAAATAGGTTCATATATATTTGTAAGCAAATAGTTGGTAACTATATTTTTAAACGTGTAGCTAGATCTCATTTGTTTAAACAGTTAAATGGTTACAGTTATAATAATCCAACACTAACAATTCTATTTAATATCAATCATTTGCTTACACATAGACTGTTTCACGTATTTCTATTCAACATTAGTAATTCTATTTATCAAGTATTCCTATATAATAGAGATAATTTGCACCCAGCTGTATTGTTTTAAACAACTTGTAATAATGATTCTTAGTAAATGATTGAAAAGTTCTATTTGATTCAAAGATGGGTCAGAGTGGATCAGAGAATAATGGCGATGAAGGGGTACTCCGAATTTCCCAAAGCTCCAGGACTAAGGTCATTTGATAATATTTCGAGTCATACCCAGAATATTCGTTGTTGGAGGACGTTCTGACTCCTCTGCGAATGTGCAGTCATCAGGGCAGTAGGAATAATCCATATTGTGTAAAAAATTATTTGTATTTAATAGGAATACTTGATACTCTATAACTGTGTCAACAAATGATTATTATATTCAAAATGCAATTTTTGGCATTAAATAACCCATCAGGGGTTGTTAATATGTTCAGTAAACGAAATCAAACCAAACCATTATCTATTTCGATTCAATTCTGGCACATAGGCCTTACGTTGCTGGCAGTAGTCGCTCTTCCTTTATAGTAACCCATCCAAGAACGAAGCTGTCTCATCTTTGCTTAACTTCAGTGATCTGGAAGGAACGAGTGCTTTTAGGCAATACAATAAGTGGCGGACGAGAACCGTTGGACTCTTATGTAAATTTTTTGTTATAATAATATAGAAATAATTTTCTTCGGAATAACATCGATTAAGAAATAAATTTACCGATTATAAGCACATTTTTTGGGAAATGTTATCCGTTTAATTTTTAGAGGGGGTGCAGTTTGCTATATTATTTTTACGTCAAATAGGACACCCTTCGGTCGGGTGTTCTGATCGTACACGTCCACAGAAATTCTTATCCCGGGCCACTTCGCTGCCTTCAATCTATCTGCATTTTAGCGGAACTAATATCTCGGCAGTATTTCAACTATTGTCCAGCTGTTTTGTTCGTTAGTGAAACCAGCTCTTGAGAATAATATGAAATATTGTCATTGCTAAACTTTTACACTATTTTCACTTTTGGAGAGTCTATTGTAGCAGTTTTAATTTTCTAAGTAATTTTATTTGGTTTGGTTTTATGGCACATCAACCATTACAGGTTATTTAATGCTAAATCCATTTTTATAGATATAAACAATACTATTTCAAACAATTCAGTTTAGCATAAGTAAAGTTTTTTGTTTATACACAGTTAAATGTCAAAACAGTTCTATTTCAAACAATTCCGTTTAGCATCAGTACAGAGTTTTTTTTACACACAGTTAAATGTCAAAACAGTTCTATTTCAAATAATTCAGTTTAGCATAAGTACAGTTTTTTGTCTACACACAGTTAAATGTGAAAACAGTTCTATTTCAAACAATTCAGTTTAGCATAAGTACACAGTTTAGTACTATTTTACCTATAGATAGAACCCTGTCAGGTACTTCCACTCTGGGCCAGAGTGGACATGAGAGCGATGGCATTGAAGGAGTACTCCACATTCTCCGAAGCTCCAGCATTACTAAAGGCTCACCATCAGATTATTTAGAGTCATATCTAGGACACTCGTTGGGGAGGAGGTCTTACCCCTCTGCAGAAAAGCAGTCGGTGTATTCTACTGTCGGAGCTGACTGGGCAACATTTTCTAAGTAAGTTTGATTAACACATATTGACAAAAATGGCTGAAGGGTGTCCTGTTTGACATAAAAATAACGTAGCAAACTGATCCCCCTTTAAAAATAAAAGGAAGACTTTTCCTTAAAATTAATTAATGCTGGAGTTTTGAGAAATGTTGAGTACCCCTTTTCTTACAATTGTTCCCAGGTTCACTCTGACCCGGAGTGGTAGCACCTGGTTCAAATAGTAGTCTTTAACATTTAAACTGTAGGCTAAACTGAATTGCTTAAAATGGAATTCTTTTAACTTTTAAACTGTGTAATTATGTTAAACTGAACTGTTTGAAATAGAACTGTTTGTATGTATAAAAATGGATTTGGCATTAAATAACCAACAACGGTTGATATGCCATAAAACCAAACCAAACAAAAAGTTTAGAGTTCCAACAACACGCGTCTGCCAATAAATCTTATTTACTAAGTTTTGCTTAGTCTGGTGCACAGACCTTAGATTACTTGTGTTACCGATTATTCTCAAGAGGTCACCCATCTAAGTATTGAGTTCGCTTAATGATATTTAACTTCGGGACCTGAGCGGGAATAAATGCTTTGATTGTAAGTTAATTTCAACGTGTACTTCTCTTAATGTCTGGTTCGTATTAAGAGAAGTACACGTTGAAATTAACTTACAATCAAAGCATTTATTCCCGCTCAGGTCCCTAAGTTAAATATCATTGAGCGAACTCAATACTTAGATGGGTGACGCAGGACACTGCTGGAGAAGCAGAGATGAACTCATAAGAGATGTACTCTTATGGATCCCCACACATGGCCGCGCAAAAGCAGGACGACCAGCTAGAACGTACATTCAGCAGCTATGTGAGGATACGGGATGTTGTCCTGAAGACCTACCTAGGGCGATGAACGATAGGGAGGAGTGGCGAGAGAGGGTCAGGGATATCCGTGCTACCAGCGCGATATGATGATGATGATGATGACTTCTCTAAAAATTGTATTACATCTCCCTCAGATATCGTTTCCGGTATGTGCTATCGTAGAAATCACGACCTGAGTGAATAAAAAGCAATTAAAATTTTAATGAAAAACATTTCCGAGTGAATAAAAAGCAACTAAATTAAAAACAAATAAAACAAAATCCACTCCCACAACGAAAAAAACAACAACAACAAACTGAGTGAATTCAAATCAACTAAAATTAAAAAAAAAAGATTCTATTGAATAAAATGTAATTGAAATTTTAAAAAATGTAAGAAAATACTTGTCAATTTTAACTAACAACGCTTCATTAAATATGCTATTAATACTAGAAGAAGGTGTTTGCTTGGGGCGGTGGCTAACGATCAGGACTGTGACATTGTAGTAAGCGTGTTCGAACTCCAGTAACACAACTACGTTTATTTTCGGACGAATACCCCCGAGAAAGGTATGAATCCCCTTTTCCCCCAAGTTAGGGATTAAATAACACCATTCCTGTCAAATTACATAGATAGCTTTGGAATTAAATAACTCGCGAAAGTTAATATACCATTAAGGAACCCCCCCCCCAAAAAAAAAACCCATCTATTTGCATGTAAAATTATATTGGGTTGAATCAGAGATAATTTTCGTTTTGTAAGATATAATTAATTCAAGATGAATTTAAAAATGAATTTATTTCAGTCAGTAGAATATTCGTCATTATTTTCATTGCCATTTATCTGGGTGCTTAATGATTTCTCCCAAGGAAAATTCAGCTGGTTTCGAGTTCAAGTTTTCCAAGAACGTTTTCAGCTAATCTTCCCGAGAAAAAATATTTTGTCATCCAAAACATTTGTTGCATATCCATGATACGACTATACAAATATACCGATATGTAAAACGTTCACTTCGGGCAAATACCCTTGGGGAAAGGTATGAACCCCCTTATCCTCCCAGCTATGGGTTAAATAATACTACTACTGTTCTTCTAGGAGAATGGCTTTGGCATTAAATAACCTACAAAGGTTGATATGCCATTAAACAAAGAAATCAAACTAAAACGTTCATATGCATAGGAATCCCGAAGCACTGACGACGTTCTTTAGTTCAGGTACGAAACTTTTATTACCTTCTTGACTTTTAGGTTTTTCGACACGAGGAGGGAGCGATACAATTTTTACTATGCCGACTGTTCCATCTGACCCAACAACGCGCGGCGCATCTCGTAAACCCAACTGGTCTCGCCTAGCTTCGGATCTCAACTCGCTTCGTCTAGGTCCGAATCTCAACTCATTGCTTTTTTTCAAAAATCGCCGAAAATCCTCAGCCCATCGCTTCCGGGCATGACGTCATTCACATCCCCAGGCTTATTTCTATCCGGGGTTTTTATTATGACATCTGTGATTGTCACATCCTCCCTGCGTGAGCGTGAACACCGGCGGTCAATGTGTGCCCCTACCTGTGTACTAAGCCGAATAGTTCTAAGCCTAACTAAACCGAAAGATAAGATATAACCAACGAAAAATGATAATATAAAAAAATCCTTCCGTAATTATATGACACATTTTGTAGTGAACGAAAAAGATGAAAATCACTTGATGCAAAGTCCAGTAAATATGATGGATGGTGTAGAACAGACAGGCCGTCATCCAGTATTTTTCCTGTGTGATTTTTGCTAAATGTGGCCTTGTGTTATAATAGAGAAGCACTACGTTTCTCCTATCGATGAGTGTGAAGCGTTTTCTTGGCAGATTTTCATTCTCACGTTGCAGCTGTTGGGAGTATAAGTCTGGATTGAGTGTCTGATTACAGTTTAAAAATTCAAAATGAATAATACCTCTGTGATCCCATTATACACTCAGCATAACTTTTCTTCCATGAAGCTCCGACTTTGAGGTAAACTGCAGTGATTCCTATTTGCCAATCCAGTGCCTTTTGCATTGAACATTGTGATAAAAGACCCATTTTTCTTTCCCTGTAATTGTATTTTTCTACTTTGAAAGAAGACTTGTCACTGTGGATGTGCAATCTTCTTTAGTCCTCTCACTAATAGTATGAGAAAGCCAAACGCCCTATTTCGTCACTTTTCCCATGTTTTTCAAGCAGCGACAGATTGGGATATGTTGAGGTCAAATACAAATTCTCGACCCAGCAAGTGGTTTTGGTTAGTGTTTATATAATTTTTTACAATCCAATTCCCTATTTATTCTTCTTTTCACATTTTTTCATTTTTATTCTGGGGTCAGCCGGGACAGCAAAGTGGATAATTTTGCAATTTCTCCTTTTTTTTTTGTTGATTATTATTAGGTCTGGTCTTCTGGCCGAGATTAGGTGATCCGTGTGTATGTCAAAGTCCCATAAGAGTTTATATGTTATTATTATTCACTTATTAGAGTTTTTCACATCAGCTTTAGCTGATGGCTTTTTCACTGGAGTCTGAGTGACAGCAAGTTTTCTTAAGTCTCCAGGACTCTTCTCAGTATTCTGGCCGTTCTCAATAATTCTGTCGTTTTGATGGTCTCCACCCGTACGTCAACTTCCAAGTCCTCCAGTCCCTTTAGTAATCCTTTAGTTACTGTTCCAAACGCACCAATTACAATTGGTATAATTGTCACCTGCATGTTCCACAGTTTTTTCAATACTCTAGCAAGGTCGAGGTACTTATCCTTCTTTTCACTTTCTTTCAATCTTATTCTATGGTCAGCCGGAAAATTAATCCAGTATTCTATAGTATTTATATACATTCTAATGAATGTCATCATCATCATCTCGTCGTGCAGTCAGCACAGATATCCCTGACACTCTCTCGCCACCCCTCCCTATATCTATTGCTTCCAACTGCTCTTCAGGGTCACATCCCGTATCGGCACAGAGCTGCTGTATGTAAGTTTGAGCCGGTCGTCTTGCCTTTGCTCGTCCATGTGAAGGGATCCACAGGAGTACATCCCTTATGAGCTCGTCCCTACTTCTCCACCAGTGTCCCGCATGTCTGGTTCGTCTGAATTTAATAGTTTTCGTGATGGGTGGTAGGTGGCTGTACAGCTGCTGCTTTGCGGAGTGCTGCCTCTATGACTTGTTCAATATTGCTCGCGGCATTCTTGTGTAGTTGTCGCCAAGCTTTTTCTTAATTCGTTTAGTTAGCGTTCATGTAGGGCATCCATACAGCAATATCAACACGATCGCTGCTTGGAAGAAACTGTTTTATTTTATCGGTCAGGTCTGAATGTAATGTTCTATTTATAATGCATTTCTTTGTATACTATTGGTGTTATAATTGGGCAACCAGACATTAAGTGGTCAATTGATTTAGTTTTTTTGTTCGCACAATCTACACACTTGTTTTTATTTATTAAAGATTTTTTATTAGATCAGGCAACCGTTTAGATTCAATGAATTTCATCTTAGCCATATTTACCAACCCCTCCGCTCGGGCAGGATATGACACACGGTCAATTTTTAAGCGGAGTTTAACAGGTATGAATTCAGAGTTTTCCTTCTCCTAGACTAGTTGCTTCACCAAGGCTGAAGAACCTAGTCTGCCCGACTATTTACCCATAGCTGGAGGGAGAATAATTGGATTCATACCTTTCCCAAGGGTATTAGTGCTATGTGAAATGCAATCAGTCTCGTACAGGATTCGAACTCGTGTTGCCGTGCTCATCTTCTGACCACGACAAAGAGAGTCTAAGTGGATATAGAGAGGAAGAGGAGTCATTATTAAAGAAATAAATTTTATTTGTTTTTATCATTTATTTATTGCGTATAATTTATTATTAATCTTTTTTTTTAACTCCCTGTTTGGCTTAAAGAAGATGGTTTCGGGTTCAATCGAGGATCTCTGATAACTTCGAAAATACTAAAAGAAATCAATAGATATTTTGAATAAATATTTCACTTTATTACTTTTAATTGGCATCTCATTATTTCATAATAAACTTTCTATAGCAATTTACAATATTAAGTTCAACAGTAATTTATTGATTTCTTACCTAATTTAAAAATTTTTTGTAAACTAATATTCAGAATGGAAAGTTCTAACCAATACTCAGGGGCACAAAGCGAAGTAAATATTCATTTGTCCAGACAAGGGCCACCATGAAATAGAGAATATATCAAGTTTAGCTTAGTTAAGTAAAAGTATAGAAGTATGTTATATAACAGCAAATATTCCCAATTCTAATAAATTTTTGGCTTTATGCACGTATTTCTATTTTAAAATAATCACAATGCTGTGAATATGGGTTTAAATAATTTATGATAATCCATAGAAAACGATTATAGCTTCACATAACTATTTTGGATACAAATAATTTAGCATTACGTAATATCGAATATTCCTATCAAATACAGATAATTTCTAAACAGATCTCATAGATGGGACTCTAACACATATGGGTTGGTTGGTTGGTGTGCTTTACGGCACGTCAACCCTTTTCGGATCATTTAACACCGAATTAAATTTCAAACAATTCAGTTTAGTATGAATATAGTTTTTGTTAACAAACAGTTAAATGTCGAAACAGTTCTATTTCAAACAATTCAGTTTAGCATAAGCCCACTGTTTCAATGTCAAAAACAGTTCTATTTCAAACAATTCAGTTTAGCATAAATATACAGTTTAGCTATATTTGACTCATAGATTGCAGTCATTGTATTCTATGGCCGCAGCCGACAAAGCAATTGGTTTTGGTTGGTGCTTATATCATTTTTCACAATCTAATATTCCATTATCTATATACTTTTTAATGTAATATAATGTTTTATTTTATAATATCTTTCTTTATATCATCATCATGTCGTGCCGCTAGCATGGATATCCCTGACCCTCTCTCGCCACTTCTCCCTATCGTTCATCGCCTCTGGCAGGTCTTCAGGGCTACATCCCTTATCCTCACATAGCTGCTGTATGTATGTTCGACCTGGTCGTCCTGCTTTTGCTCGGCCATATGTGGGGGTCCATTGGAGTACATCACTTATGAGCTCGTCCCTGCTTCTCCAGCAGTGTCCTGCATGTCTGGTTCGTTTAACTTGGATAGTTTTCGTGATAGGAGGCAGGTGACCGTATAGTTGGTGCCTTGTGGGGTGTTGCCGCCAGGACTTGTTCAATATTGCTCGCAGCATTCTTGTGTAATTGCCGTCTAGCTTCTTCTCTAGCCGTTTTGTTAGCGTCCAAGTAGTGCATCCATACAGCAGTATTGATACGACCGCTGCGTTTCATTTTATCGGTCAGGTCTGATTTCCATATGATCGATAGCCTATCGATAGCTGCCCATGCCTTCGTTAGGCGTGTGTCGATGTCTTTTTCGGTTGATGAGACACTGCTTTCTAGGTAGGTGAATTTGTCTACCAGTTTCAGAGAGGTTCCGTCTTGTGTGGAAATGTCGCCTGTTTGATTTGGTCAGTTGATTCCGTTTTTTGATCGCACAATCTACACACTTTTTTATTTATTCGTATTTTTTATTAGACCAGGCAACCGTTGAGATTCAATAAATTTCTTCTTAGCTGAGACTCTAACACGCACTACTACTTGGTTGGTTGGTTGGTTGGTTGGTTTTACGGCGTATCAACCCTTTTCGGGTCATTTAACGCTGATTTAAGTAATTTTGTTAAACATTTCTAACAATTCAGTTCTGTATAAGTATAGTTTTTTTTCACATGCAGTTAAATGTCAAAACAGTTCTATTTCAAACAATTCAGTTTAGCATAAGTACGCAATTTAAACAAAGTTGAATGTAAAGGCACTTAATTTCAAACAATTCAGTTTAGTGTAATTATACAGCTTAGTTCTATTTGACCCATAGATACGACCCTATCAGGTGCTACTACTCCGGGTCAGAGTGGACTTGACTCCTCTGCAGAGGATACAGTCAATATATTCTAAATCCCACCGACAAGGCAATTTATTTTTGGTTAGTTTCGATATTGTAGAGTTTGGTAATAAATAATACTCAATAATATCCGTCAGGTATCTTTGTCTTAGAAGAAAATTAATTTATTAAAAAATATTGGCGTACTTAGTATAGTATTGTTTATGAATAAAAGTAAGTTATCAATCTCTTATCAGCTACTTAAATTCGTTTGACACAAGGCTAGAAGAATGGATCTCCTAGTAAGACTCGAACTCACTGTTTGCCAAGCTCTTTGAACACTAGTTCACCAGTAGTGCCCGTCAAAACAATATAGTTTCTATTTAAGCAAGGAACACTTTGATCTGTCACTTATTTGATATTAAGTTGTGCCTTTTCAAGATGGCTCCTACTCAAATGACTTTTTTTTTTCGAGGCTGGATATATTTAAGAGTCTAGGGAAAAAGAAAATCGTGCAAAAAAAAGATTGCAGTGATAAAAGCTAACAGCGAAAACACTCTCGAGTGAAGGGAAACCCAGCGATTGACGAGGAAAAAACACATTTCTTATCAATTTTCTTTGTTTCCTAAGTGAAAACAATTGGACACTGTAAACTCAATAAACTGATTTTACTTCAGATAAGACAGACTTTTTCTCTTCTTTCGACAATCTCGACTGGATTACGACTTTCAAGTACCCCATTTGATTTCAACATCAACAAGTGTTTTTAGAGAGTGATTATAATAGCTATGCGAATCGTTGCTATCTTTGTTATGATTTGCGAGGTCCTTGTTGCTATTGGCAACAGATGAGACTATATTTATTCGCCTCCCCACGAGAAGAACTGTGCCACAAGGTCGTGTTTAAAACGAGAGACCTTCACGCGTACGTGCGTCTCGAGACAAAAATTATTCATTGTTATTGATTAATGTATAAGTTCCGTCGGCTGGGGCTGGAGAATACACCGACTGTACCCCAGCAAAGGGGTAAGACTCTCTCCTCAACGAGTGTCCTGTTTATGACATTAAACCATCTGATAGGAATATGGAATACTCTTTCATTGCAGTTACTCCCAGATCCACTCTGAACTGTTATGATCTCATCTACGGGTTAAAAAGAACTGTTTAATCTTTTACAAGAGTTTATTATTATTATTATTATTATTATTATTATTATTATTACCACCACCCTTTTAGAGTTTTTCACATCAGCATTAGTTGATGGTCTTTCACTGGAGTTTAAGTTACAGCAAGTCTCTTCAAGTCTCCAGGACTCTTCTCAGTATTCTGGCCGTTCTCAATAATGCTGTCGTTTGAATGGTCTCCACTCAGCCGCCAACTTCCAAGCCCTCCAGACCCTTTTATAATCCTTTAGTTACTGTACCAAAAGCACCAATCACAATTGGTATAATAGTCACCTTCATGTTCCTTAGTTTTCAAGTTTCAATGTTTCCTTTTCCTAGCCAGGTCCAAGTTTTCTGGTGTGAGATGTTGTTTATTAATCGTTTAAAACGTCCAGAGTTGTTTTTCTTTCCATTTTTGTTTCCTAGTTATTGCCATTCTGTTGTCCATCGTGTTGTCAGTACTGTAAACAGTCCTCTTTCGTATTTTCCTATGTGGTCTTCGAGTCGTTGTATCGAGGCGTCAACGTTATCTTCGATGCTGGTAAGTTCTCTTCCCCACTCTTTTCTTGATACATATAGTCTGTCAATGTGGTCTCTGGGATGTAATGCCTTATGCATGGTCATTAGTTTTCTTGTTCTTTGGTCCATTTGTTTAAGTTCATCTCTGGTCCACTTCAGAAAGTGTCCCGAATTATTATTCCGGCTCATTGTCTAGTGGGTAGAGTGTTCGCCAATAGTCCGGAAGACCAGGGTTCAATCCCAGGTCGAGTCATACCAAAGACTTTAAAAATGGTACTTGATACTTCATTGCTTAACACTCAGCAATATAAGGTATGGATCAAGGGTAAAGTGGAGCAATCAAGGGAAAGGAGTAGCGCCCTCCCCTACACATTGGTGTAGTAGCTATCAAAAAGGTCGCCCTCGAATACGGTCGCCAAATTTACTACTTATTATTATCAAATAGAATTATTTGTTTTAAATAGAAAAACTTGAAACGATTTGATCGTGCGCAAACAATAAATAAACACACTTGAAACCATTTAACTGTGTGCAAATAGAACTATTAGTGTTAAATAGCTATATTTGAGACTATTTACAAATGATTGATACTATTTACCAACCCCTCGGCTCGGGCAGGATATGACACAAGGTCAATTTTTAAGCGGAGTTTAACAGGTTTGAATTCAGAGTTTTCCTTCTCCTAGACTAGTTGCCTAACCAAGGCTGAAGAACCTAGTCTGCCCTACTATTTACCCATTGTTGATTGATTGTAAAAATGTTGTATAGCCATGATATAACTATACAAATATACGGATATGTAAAATTTTCATATGCATAGAAATCCCGAAACACTGACGACTCTCGGTAGTTCAGGTACGAAACGTTTATTAACTTCTTGAGGTGCCCGTGGTGTAATGGTTATCGTCGCAGAAATTGGACACGGCGACACGAGTTCAAATCCTGGACTGAATGCATTTCACATTGCACTAATACCCTTGGGAAAGGTATGAATCCAATTATTCTCCCTCCAGCTATGGGTAAATAGTAGGGCAGACTAGGTTCTTCAGCCTTGGTTAGACAACTAGTCTAGGAGAAGGAAAACTCTGAATTCAAACCTGTTAAACTCCGCTTAAAAAATTGAGCTTGTGTCATATCCTGCCCGAGCGGAGGGGTTGGGTAAATATGATTAACTTCTTGAGTTTAGTTTTTCGACACGAGGAGAGAGACAGACACACAATTTTTACTATGCTGACTGTTCCATCTGACCCAACAAACGCGTGGCGCCTCCCGTAGCGCCCAGCTGGACTGCCTTCGCCCAGGTTCAAATCTCAACTCACTACTTTTTTCAAAAATCACCAAAATTCCCAGCCCATCGCTTCCGGGCTTGACGTCATTCACACCTCAGTCTCATTTCCCATCTGGGGTTTTTATTATGACATTTGTGATTGTCACATCCTCCGCGCACGAGCGTGAACACCTGCACTAAGAGCCGAACAGTTCAAAGCCTAACCAAACCGAATGATAAGATATAATTAACGAAAATGATTAAATAAAAAAATCATTCCGTAATTATATAACAAAAAGAATGATTAGTGTTGGCTGACAATAATCGAAACCATTAAATTCTTTGCAAACAAATGAGCTTTGATTCGTTAAAAAATGATCTTACTTACGAACTATTCACTTACAAATCCTACATTTGAACAGGATTTGGTGTTAAATAACCCACAAGGGTTGATATGCCTTAAAAACACAACCAACTAACATGATTAATGCATTCAGACCAGTGTCTTCATTTAGTTCTGATTAAGATCGCAGCATTTCTGCTCGCCCTGTTAGACTACGCTGACTGTATACCCTGCAGTGGGGTAAGGGCCCCACCCCCAAAAATAGATAGAAAAGAGAAAAAAAAATGAAAAACGTTCATTTTCAAAACTTATCTTTAAGCAATAAAAAACAGGAGAGAGAGAGAGAGAGAGAGAGAGAGAGAGAGAGAGAGAGAGAGAGAGAGAGAGTTGATATTTCATAAAATATTAATAAAGATCTCCGGAAAGTCAGCAAATTAATCGATTTTAATCAAATTTTCGGTTCTTGTTAATTAATAGATCAAAATAAACTAAGCATAATTTCTGAATGGGCCAGACATCCTGTCGGTGCGCATATCATCTTAAAGCCCCCCCCCCCACCAAAAAGTGGTGTCTAAACTGCATCTGATGTTAAGGCTCCCGTTCTAGAGATCTGGTGAATGTGAAATACTCATTTCTGGCCATTACTACCAGGTCCACTGTGAGTAGCGTCTGTTTGGGTCTCATCTAGGGATCTTCTTGGTATAACATACCTCTAGATCGGTTGACATGCCATTAAAATCAATATATCAGTCATAACACCTTTTTGCTTCATTAAAGTGTCCGTCTTAGTCAGCATAGTCTAACGTCATTAATTAAAATGCGTTCGATTATTAGGGGATCCTAAGTTGTATCTTTGAGGACACAACGTTCGAAATGTTTTAATTATAAAAAAAACAAGATCAGGACATTAGTCTGATATTGGGTTTAGTTCATTAAATAACATATAACCCCTTACGGGTTATTTAATACCGCATTTTAATTCATTTGCAAATTTTTGATTATATCAAACTATTCATATTTTTAAAATTCCATTGAAATCAATGTTTTATCGCATTTTAAAAATATTTAATATTCATTTATACTCTCTTAGTTAAATGGTATTAAATATTTGTAACTTATACTAAGAAAGTACACACTAATACGACTACAAGCAAAAACTCCCATTCTATAATAATCATTTGTTTGCACACCGTTATATGGTTGCAATCAATTCAATGGTTTCAAGTAACTAATAATAATAATATTTAAAAAATAAATCATAAAAACGATTCTTAATACAAATAACTTGAACACAGATGGTATCAAGCATTCTTGTCTGACATTAATAATTATATTTAATAATCATTTGTTTGTCGTTATGGTTTGACATATTCCTGTCCAATATTGAAGATTTTGAAGCAGATGTGTTTGACTTAGGGATAACGATGAACTGCCATTTCGGGTCAGAGTGGACTTG
>CAUZXS010000408.1:67500-95000 GCA_963585895.1 Sepioteuthis lessoniana
AATTTTTAAGCGGTGTTTAACAGGTTTGAATTCAGAGTTTTCCTTCTCCTAGACTAGTTGCCTCACCAAGGCTGAAGAACCCAGTCTGTCCTACTATTTACCCATAGCTGGAGGGAGAATAATTCGATTCGTACCTTTCCCAAGGGTATTAGTGCTATGTGAAATGCAAAAAAACTTTGTAACATGCCGCTAATTTGACACGCTCTTGCAGGGTAAGATGTCCAGTCATATTTGCTGGGCTTTTCGCTAATTAACACAAGGTCTTCTCTTTTGGCCGGGATTGGGTGATCGATTTGTATTTCAAAGTCTCAAAGTATTTAACACGTCTAATTTTCTCTGACAGATTCTGGTTTGTGTCAATAAATCAGCGTGGACAAATTGTTATCTCTTGCACAGTTTACAGTGGATAACCTTTCCTACCCAGTAATATCTGCTCTTGTATTTCTTTAATACTACTCTGTGGCAATCGATTATTATTATTATTAGTAGTAGTAGTAATACTAACAGCATACTTAAGGAATCAAGATTTGACCCTGATTTTGAGGCATTGGGAAAGTTTTTTTATCGGGTGGTGCCCTCTTGCACACGTGAAACTAAGTATAGCACCTTTTTTTGCTTCCAGTCAAAAGCGCATTGACATAGTTTTAGGATCACCGCGTTTACAAATACTGTCCCGAAATAAACCGCTAAATACTTAGCATTTGAGAATCAATTCTTACGAGTTATTCTATTTTATCATGTCGGTCTTCATAACAAATAGTCAGACGAGAAGAAGAACTGATGAAGAGAAAACTAACATGAATTGGCCCTGTGTGTGTGTGAGAGAGAGAGAGAGAGAGAGAGAGAAAGAGAGAGACGGACAGACAGACAGACAGACAAAGAGCTGGTTAAGAGAACTGGTTAAGAGGAAAAAAGGGATATATTTGAATTTTTCTACGATTATTGTTTAGAAAAAGGCTAAAATTCCTCTTTAGGAAAATCAAATTTCTCATTAATCATTAACAAGGATAGGTTTGCTATATATATATATATATATATATTGAAATAAACAATCATAGACACGCACGCATATATATATATGTATATATATACATTATCATATGTATATATTTATTTATATATGAAGAAAGTTTATATACATATGAAACAAGTTATATATTTATAAAATACACACACACACACACATATATATATATATATATAAGAAACTACATTATCACATACACAAAAACACACACACACACACGTGTGTGTGTGTGTTATCATATATACATATAGATATATATCTGTGAGATGAATTATCATATATATATATATATATGGAACCTTTAGTCGAGAGTGACCCGAAGGCTCCTTTTTCAATCAGTACTCCATTACCTGGATTGCTCCACTTTGCCCTTGATCTGTACCTTATGCTGAGTGTTAAGCAAGGATGTATCAAGTACCATTTTTTTTAGACTTGGCGAACACATTATCATTTATGTATATATATATATATATATATATATATATATATATATATATACTTGAAATTGGTTATTAAATATTTATATATATATATATATATATACATATATATATATATGTGTGTGTGTGAAATACATTTCATATACATATAAATGTAATACTTTATCATGTATTTATAGACATATATGTGTGATATTGAATTTTATAACTATATATAAAAAGGTTATCATAAATATATATACATTTTATATATATATATACATTTTACACACACACACATATATATATATATATATATATATATATATATGTATATGAAATACATTATAATATATCGAGAGACATATATCTATGAAATACATTATCATGTACGTTAATGTCAGTTAAAACTGGCACGAAAAACACGTGAGGAGTAAAATAATAAGTACTTCATATTAGAAAAACAGGAAATTATGATTTGTCAAAATTTCTTAGATGAAGCTTGATATTTTCTATCATTTAGAATATCTGGACTATTGTCTTCTGTTTTATTGTTATATTTACAAAGTTTCGGCCGTTGAGCTCTTCGTCCTTTTTCAGATGTTTCCCGTCGAACTCGAAAAAAATTTCAATATGAGCAAGGGTAAAAATCGCACATAAAAGAAATAGTAGGTGATGTTTAAAAGGTTGATACAGATATTAGATTTAGAAGTTCTCAAAATTCAATCTTACTTGTCCAGCAGTACATAAAGCATAACGGATATCGGTGTTTGGTTGAATTGCTTTTAAATGAAATCATCTGTTAGTGACAGGTTCAATCCTGACCACAGGTAAATAACTAAAACTAAAAATACTTTCTATAGTTTAACATCCGGTTAAGGTTAACGAAATTCGAACACTCTACCCCGTTGACTGAAGAAAGGGTTCGGTTCGAAGTTCCGTGAAGGCTCCCAGGACGCATCGGCCGAAACATCATGAATATAACAATTAAAGATGAAGAAAATAGTTCGAATACTCTAAATGATAAAAAAAGGGAAAATCTGACTTGAATTTCATTTTCGTTTTCATTTTAGCAGTAACCATGGACATTGATGATACATGGGATATATCAAATTTGAGAGAGGAGGATTTCGAAGAATATTGTGTGTGCATTGTCCATGACAGACAATTTGATGAGCCCCACCCTAACAGAGCCCAAGCAACTTTACCAAGAAATCTCACTTTGAAGAAATCTTTCAACATGCCAAAGGTAAGACTTGAAAAAAGTTATTGATTTTTAGGATCTAAGAATACGAATTACCGTATATATACGCCTATCGGTCGACCCTTGAATTATTTTAAAATTTCTAACTTATAAAATTATCTAATTATTTATTTGTTTGCTATCGCTCCTTGTACATCTCCGCTTTTTACCATCTTTTCACATCCACTTAAAAAAAAAAGGAATCTTTGCACAGATTCTATGGACTATTTGTATAAAATATCAAATTCTTTGAAGACATTCATTCGATTATTCCTAAAAATGCCTTTTTAAATTCTTTTTCTTACTATTTTTTCTGACATCATCCAAGTTAATCTTTAATATTTTACTCTCTTGTTGTTTCCAATCTGATTTGGCAATTTGTTCCAAAAATATATTTCTCTATTTGCTAAATATCCATTTGGTTTGTAGAAATTGGATTTGAAATCGGTCTTGACAGTAAATTTCCAGTTTGAGGAGAAATAATGAAAAAGTCAGTCATAATTAGAAATTCCATTAATTATATTAAAAGTAAAGTTGTCTCCCTTAGTCAAGGGCAACTAGAAGGCTCCCTTTTCAATAGCTACTACACCGAGGTGTAGGGGAGAAAGCTACTCCTTTCCCTGGATTGCTCCACTTTACCCTTGATACGTACCTTATATTGCTAAATGTTAAGCGTTGGCGAACACTCTATCCAGTGGGTAGAGAGTTCGCCAATGGTCCGGTAGACCTGGGTTCAATCCCAGGTCACGTCATACCAAAGACTTTAAAAATGGTACTTGATACCTCCCTACTTAACACTCAGCAATATAAGGTACTATCAAGGGTAAAGTAGAGCAATCCAGGGAAAGGAGTAGCACCCTCCCCGACACCTCGGTGTAGTAGCTATTGAAAAGGGAGCCTTCTGGTCGCTCTTGAGTATGGTCGCTAAATTTTTTTAAAAATTATATTAAAAGTTCCAATTAGATCACTTCTCATCTTTCTTTCTAATACATTAGTTAATCCTGATTTATCATAGCTCGAGTCATACCAAAGACTAAAAAAATGGTACTTGATGTCGCCTTACTTAACACTCAGCATTATAAGGTAAGGATCAAGAGTAAAGTGGAGCAATCTAGAGAAAGGAGTAGCGCCCTCACCTACACCTTGGTGTAGTAGCTATTGAAATGGGAGCCTTCGGGTCACCCTCGACTAAGGTCACCAACTTTATTTACTTAGATGTGCTGTAATTTCTATATTACGCACCAATTTCCATGTCTCGTCGCTGGAGCCTAGGCGTGAATACAATATTCTATATCAGGTTTTATTAAGGTTTCATATATATTTTAAAATAACATTTACCTCTCTCGAAATAAAATTTCACACAATCCATTAAATCATTCTATGTGCCCTCGATACAATAGACAAGATATAATTGTCAGCTTTAACTGTATCATCAAAGCCAACTCCGAGATCGCATTCGTCGTCTACTTTTTTTTATTGTTCAGTTCTTTAATTTTTATTCAATTTTAATGTTTCATTACTCGTCTTGAGTTGCCAAATCTTTAATTTATGGAATTAAATTTGAAACTAGAAATTGCTCATACTGATATCCATTGGGTTTAGATTTTTACCCTTTAGAATTATTATTCTTGTAAAGGTCAACATTTGATTTATGGTCACGTAAGGATTTATTTATAGAATTAACTTTTGAAACCAAGCGTTGCTCTGATCTACTTTCCATTATGGTTGAATACTGTACACATTCGTGTATAAATCGATTTTGCGTATAAGTCGATTTCGAGTATAAGTCGACCCTTGATTAATGGTCATGAAATCATTAATTTATTGAATTAATTTGCTCCTAATCCTTTTGTAACATATTGACCCTCGACCGAGCCGTCAATCAAGAAACAGGTTCATCCGGTCGAAGATATCGGAATATCACCTTGACCTGTGGACGTGGTTGAATTCGTTGCAGATGCGTTCGCCCACAGGAAGCAGGTGCACGTCAAAAAATTATATAACCAGGTGCCACAGACGGCTTGAGTTTGTTCAGCTCGAGTTGCAGTTGCAGTTGGAGTTCGAGATAGGCAGACAGTTATTTCCGGGCAGTTCGAGTTAAAGTTCCAGTCGCATTTGGAGATAGGATGCCCGCGGAGTGAGAACCAGCTCCAGACAGAGGGCCCCGGTTGAGCAGCCCAGCAGAATGAAGAAGAAGAGCTACGATGGTCAGAGGAACTTGGGGTCAATATGTGGCAGTCTCTCTCCGTCTCCAACTCACCTCTCACACATAACCAACATCAACCTTTTCGCAACCCTTTCGAGAATAAAGTGTGAGAGGTATATTTTTCTAAAGAAGTGTGTTCGTTCGTTCATTGAAGTTGTCATGTTTCTGCTTACATCCGCATATATTATGTATATGTATATATGTATGGTTGTGACTATAAAACACTTTTCTTACGTAACATACGTAACACCTTTCTTACATAACATACGTAACACTTTTCTTATGTAACACACGTAACACATTTTCTTACGTAACATACGTAGCACTTTCCTTACGTAACACACGTAATACTTTTCTTGCGTTACATATGTAACACTTTTCCTATGTAACATACGTAACACTTTTCTTACGTAACATGCGTAACACCTTTTCTTACGTTATAGTACGTAACATATGTTCCTTCGGAATATATGTTACGTAAGAAAAGTTTAGTTTGACCCGATGTGTTTCTGCATGTATTTTTAGCTCAGCAAAAAATTCAACTTTGACAATGAAGTTTTCGCGTAACTTGGTTTACTAGTTATAAAAAAGTATACATATTATATTTACATGTATTCTAAATAGTGGACAATGTTAAATAAAACTTTTATTATCTTAACCAATAGCCTTTGCTAAGGTACAGGCCTATTACGGGGGTATTTTAGTTCGAAGTAAAGGCATGTTTAGGCCAAGAAACAAGGTAAGCTTCAACATTTCAAAAGCGTAACTCGAGTAATGAACCACTCTTCGGTTTTGAGGTAAAAAATTGGCCTTTAAAAAAGTCATTCCTGACACGAGAATATACGGTAATAATTTATAAACAATTATATGATTTCAAATAACTGTCCCTATTTGCTTTGTAGAAATAGCAGATGTAGTAGTAGTTGTTGTTGTGGATCATGATAATGATGATTTTAAAAATAATTCGAGGAGGGAGTTGAAAATCCAAGGAAATAACAATCTAAAATATAAGCAAATAATAGATAAGACGCAACAAAATAGCAAATGTAGGCAATACGGTAATAGAGATGAAACCATCAATCACATAAATTGCGAATGCAGCAAATTAGTACAGAAGGAGTATAAGACTAGACATGATTGGGTGGGCAAGGTGATCCACTGGGAGATGTGCAAGAAATTTAAATTTGACCATACAAACAAACGGTATATGCACCACAACCCTGCATCTATCCTTGAAAATGACAGAAATAAACTCCTTTGAGACTTTGACACACAGACGGATGGCTTAATCTCGGCCAGAAGACCAGACTTAATTATAAGCAACCAAAAAAGAGAACTTGTAAAATTGTCCACTTTGCTGTCCCGGCTGACCACAGAATAAAACTGAAAGAATGTGAAAAGAAGGATAAGTACCTCGACCGTGCTAGAGAAGAAAAAAATGAAACATGAAAGGGACAATTATACCAATTGTAATTGGTGCGTTTGGAACAGTAACTAAAGAATTACTAAAGGGACTGGAGGACTTGGAAGTTGACAGACGAGTGGAGACCATCCTAACTACAGCATTATTGAGAACGGACAGAATACTGAGAAGAGTTCTGGTGACTTGAGGAGACTTGCTGTCACTCAAACTCCAGTAAAACACCATCAGCTAACGCTGGTGTGAAAAACTCTAATGACGATAATAATAATAATAACAATAATAATGATTTTTTTGATGATGGTGATGTTTGTAGATACAGTTTTAAGATTTACTATTCAATACTAATAATTCTTAAGGTTTTTTTTTGTTCAATGGCATATCAATCGTTGTAGGTTATTTAATTCCAAATCCAACCTTGCAAAACGATAGTGTCACTATTTAACACATAGTTGGAGGATAAGGGCGTTCATTTTAACGTGTAAATGTTTTATTATTTCTATGTAGGAGTAAACTTAATTACTTTCATATGGTTTTTGCTAAATGATTCTGTTATTATTTGCCCAACGTGAGTTGTTGAAATTTAAAATTGGCGTAAAAATTTATGAACATCAAGGGCGAGTGTGTTTGTATGTGCATATACGGACTATTCTGTCCATAGACAGGTACCCATGGTGTAATGGTTGTTGTTGTCGGAAATGGACACGACGACACGAGTTCAAATCCTGGACGAGACCATTTCACATAGCACTAATACCCTTAGAAAAGGTATGAATCCAAGTATTCTCCCTCCAGCGATGGGTAAATAGTAGGGTAGACTGGATTCTTCAGCCTTGGCGAGGCAACTAGTCTAGGAGAAGGAAAACTCTGAATTTAAACCTGTTAAACTCCGCTTAAAAATTGACCTTGTGTCATATCCTGCCCGAGCGGAGAGGTTGGTAAATTAGAACAATGATAACACATTTGACTCATGAAACTCGTCACAGTAATAGCAACTTTTTATTGTTATACAAATTTTCCCTAGGTTTTTGTATTTTGCACTTCTTACACATCCATCGTTGATTTAACATCACTAATATCATCCATCACAGTCCTGAAGATGGTTCATTAGAACCGAAACGCTATAGTGTCAACTTTACTTCTCAATAAATCTCTCCTACTTGGATTACCTTGTTATCAAGCTCTAATTTGGGGCCCAGATAAAATCTCACTTATATTCGGTTTTATCTTATACCAGGTCTCTTATATCCGGATTATATATATATGTATATCCGGTTATATATCCATATATATATATGTAATGTGCGTAAAATTAAATTTCACTTGTACACTCGATAAAAAGCAAACATACCACATTTCAAAGTTCGTTTTTGGAAATCGCTTATATCTACATATATGAGTATATATATATATATATGTGTGTGTGTATGCGTATGTATATGTGTATGTATATATGTGTACATTTTTATGTATATATCTGAATGTATGTGTATATATATATATATATATATATATATGTGTGTGTGTGTGTATTTACACGTTTGTATATGTGTGCGTATATTTATATGTATATGCGTGTATATATTTACACGTATATGTATATGTATGAGGGTATATATGTGTATATATGTTTGTGTGCTTGTATACGTATATAATATACGTAAGATTAAATTTCACTGGTACAATCTATAAAAAAAGCATTTTTATTTCAACTTGTTTCATGAAATCGGTAATCCTCTAATTGGCAAGTTGTCTAATTTAATCAATAAACATTTGAGTACTTAGTTGCTGACTTCCTAAATTTTATATCGACGAAACATTTTTAAGAATATTTGGGAACACTTTCTCATAAAATACTTGGCAACGGTAATGATAAAAAATTGGAGAGCGCTTTATATAAAATTTTTGAGATTTTCTTATAAATCTTTTGAGAACATTTTCTTATAAATGGATTAAAATGTGTTGAATATATGCGTTGAACAAGAATCGTTTTGATTTGCGATTTAAAATTTTTTTATTTGATTAGATTTAACAAGTTGTGTAAAAAAAAGATGTACCATTTTCTTATTGCTCTTATTTACTAAATTCTGTTTAGTCTGGTTTATTATACTTTAAGTATTTACCCGGCTCATTGGTGCTGACTTGTTATTTACACGGCTCTGCTTAACCCTATTGTTACTTTATTGTACTTGCTGGTCCTTAGTGGTTACTCATCTATATATTGACCCGACTCATTGCAACTTAACTTATTTACTAAGCTCTGCTTAGCACAATAGTTACTTTATAGTCCTTGCTGGTCCCTCTCCTACATACTGACCCGGCTCATCGTTACTTAAGTTATTTGCTAACAATGCAACAGTCCACAACTCCATCCTTGTCACAGACTATTTGACCAAGATGGGCATCAAGACAGTTCTTTACCGTCCCTATAGTCCAGACGTTGGTCCCTGGGACTAAGCTCACAGGCTGTCGTTATGAGACAATTGAGGAGATGAAAGAGGCTGTGACGAAGGTCATTGACACGCACACACAAGAGGACATCCATAGGGCCTTCCAGAAGTTGTTGGAACGGTACAAGTGCATTGCAGCCGGAGGTGGCTACTTCGAAAGGGACTAGAGTTTCATGCGTGTACTATCAATAAAAGTACCCATACGAAAAAAGTCTGGAAACTTATTTAATGATACTCGTATACCATAAAACCAAACCAAACCAAACCAAAAAATATATACAGCTGGTATCGGTCTAATCGAGAATTTTGAGCTAAATATCTTGAGGTTGACTTATATGTCTTATCGACTTGAACGCAGGAATTTATGGTAATATATATATATATATATATATATATATATATATATATATATATATATATATATATATGTGCAATGTACAGTATTGCTCATTGGCTTGGTGGGTAGAGTGTTTGCCTCAGAGAAATATTTCTTTGTAGAAACTGAATAGGATGACGTCACTATTGTAATGAAGTTATTTTTTCGGCGGAAAATGAAAAGTTTAGTTGGTTGGTTGGTTAGTTGGTTTGGTTTGGGTTTTTTTACGGCATCTCAACTCATTGGGTTATTTTATGCCGAAAACGTTTTTGTTTATTATTTTTGTTAGGTATAATCTTTATGCGTATAGTTGTTGGCATGTCGTTTCATTTTGATGTCGTTGGTATTTGTTTATCGCGGTCAGTCTTGAATTGTCTGTGGAAGTCAGCATTTCTGATTTTTTATATAATTATTTTGTAGGTCTATGAGCCTACAGCCTTGATAAAAGGCCAATTCTTTTCAGAAATTCTATTATGTTTTTTAGGGTTTATTTTCCCAAATAGTTCCTTCATACTGTTAATTTTGTAAAAAAATTTTCGGATGCGAGATAGGTTTGTACATTCTATTAAAATATGCCTAATTGTGTAATGGTTTTCGCACGGACATTTAGGAGGAGATTCTTCTTTTAGAATAAAGTCTCCCAGACAATTGGCGAACACTCTACCCACTTGGCCAAATAGCCGTTTATCAGTTCTATTTCAAACAATTCAGTTTAGCATGAGTACACAGTTTAATTGTCAAAAAAAAATTTCTACTTTAAGCTATTCAGTTTAGTCAAACAGTTTTAATTCAGCTAATTCAGTTCAGTTTAAGAATAGATTTTGTTTACACACAGTTAAAAGTCAAAACAGTTCCATTTCAAACAATTCAGCTTTGCCTAAGTACAGTTACAATATCAAAAACAGTTCCATTTCTTACAATTCAGTTTAACACAAGTACGCAGTTTAAATGTAAGTACACAGCTTAATTGTCAAAACATTTCTATTTCAAGCTATTCAGTTTTGTCAAACACTTCTAATTTAAATAATTCAGTTTAGCCAAAGTACGGAGTTTAGTTCTATTTAACCTATTGATAGAGCCCTTATCAGGTGCTACCACTCCGGGCCCGAATGGACCTGGGAGCGATGGCAGTAAAGTGGTGCTCCGTATTCCCCAAACCTCCAGCATTACTGGAACCTCACCATCAGATTGTTTAGTGTCATATCCAGGACACTCGTTGGTGAGGTGTCTTACCCCTCTGCAGAGGTGCAGTCGGTGTATTCTAAATCTGAGCAAGTCTTTGCTAGTTGACCAACACTGTTGTGTTGGTGTGTATGAATACATGAGAGAACGTCACTGGTGAGTTCGCTCTTATGTCACCACCAGTGCTAACCAAGTCGTGCTCGTCTTACTTGGATATTTTGTGAGATTGGAGGTAAGTGGCCGTACAGCTCCTGTTTTTTAGTTTCTTGCATCTAGGATTTGTTTCAAACAGCACGCAGGATTCCTAGTTTTTTCTATATGCTTTTCTTTAGAGTCCAGTTGGTGTATCCATAGAGTTAGGTGTATCCATAGAGTTAGTTATTTTATGCCAAATCCTGTTTTTACATATATATTAAACATGATTTGTAAACTCATTTTTTGATACACGCCGTTAAATAATCCAACTGTTCTATTTCTAATTATTCAATTTAGTATGAGACAACAAAGTTAAATGATTCAAAATATTGCTATGTATAACTAACAATTCAATTATAGGCCTAGTCGGCAGGAGCCATAGAATACACCGATTGTATCTCCGCAAAGAGGTAAGACTTTCCCAACGAGTGACTGGGACATGATATTAAACAATCTGATGGTGAGCTTTGAGGAATGCGGAGTAACCCCTTTATTGCCATCGTTCCCAGCTCCACTCTAGCCCAAAGTGGTAGCACCTGACAGGGTCCTATCGATGGATCAAATTGAAGAGTTTGACATTTAAACTGTGCTTATGCTAAACTGAACTGTTTGAAATAGAGCCGTTTTTGACATTTAAATTCTGTCTTTACGTTAAATGGAACTGTTTATACGTATAAAATTGGATTTGGCATTATAAAACCTAGTTGATATGCAATGAAACCAAACCAAACCAAACTAATGCAATTAAACATCAGTCATTTGTCTACACACGGTTAAATGATCAGTTATATCACAAACAACTGAATTTAGCATAAGTCACTTGTTTGCACTCAGCTTAAATGTCAAATACTTCTATTTGACCCATAGATAGGATCATATCAAATGCTACCACTTCAAGCCAGACTCGACCTCGGAGCGATGGCAATGAAGTGGTTCTCCGCATTCCCCAAAGTTCCAGCATTACAGGAGCCTCACCATCGGATTGTTTAATATTATATCCAGGATACTCGTTGTTCGTGGTGGGGAGTCTTACCCCTCTGCAGAGACGCAGTCGGTGTATTCCACTGGGTTCCAGATAATTGTACATGAATGATTAATATTAGATAGGAATGCTTGATGTCATTAAATGTTTTTTAGCAAACTATTATAGAAAAATAAAAAATGCAATGGAAATTTGGACATATAGTTATGATTACAATCAAACATTTACAAATAAATAAAATTCCGGCATTGAATAACCCATAAGGAGTTGACATGCCGATAAACAAACTAAGCAAATCCTAACTATGTTGATCTGTTCGTATCTATCTATCTATCTATCTATCTATCTATCTAAGGTTTTCATGATAGTATAACACAATATGTGACACCCTCTACAAATTGTAAATTAATCTATTAAACATATCTGTAGACTGTCTAGAACGCAATCTTGGCGTTTAGAGATTTTCAAAGCCTTTTCTAGCACAAGGCCAATAATATGGAGTTCCAGATTTTGTTCATAGTATAGAAATCTGTTAATCCTACCGACTTATTATTTAAAAAGGCATACACAAAACCCCATGTTTAATATTGCAACCATTCTTTGCCAGGAGCAACTTCAGATATCGATTTCGAAGATTCTTCACATAAAGTTATATGATAAGGAATTGTTCAGACAAACATGTGCTGATTGATGCCATTTTTGTAAAACATTCTTCGCGAAAGATTTTTTTTCAACACTTTTATGAAAATCTGCTGGAGCGGACATTGTCTTGCGGGTAACCCTATTGATGGTCATTTCTCTGCTGTGTAGTCGAGAATACTGGGAATAATAATTCGTTTGCCCCTGGATTCCAAGTTTCATTCAGTGGACTTATTATTCTTTTATACATACCTTTTGGCATAAAAACAAAAACAAAACAAAACAAATAACTCCTTTATTTTTCTTCCTTTTCTTTTCTCTCCTCCGAACATCGGTCTGATTCAGCATAAAAGGTTTACAGAAGTAAAATTTAAATCTGCCGTCAATGTCGCTGTTGAATAGATAGTCTGCAAGCCATCAACCAAAAGTGTTCAATGGAAGACTACGTTCTTCGGAGGAAAGAGTTATTCATTTTTTTTTTAATTGTTGTTATTATTTTAACTGAGGTGAAATTGAATTAATTCGCCCTTCTGGTCGAATGTCAGCATTTATACATATCTTAAGGGCGAGGAAGTGTGAACATTTGAAATTTCTTTTTAGCTAAAATTCAAAGCTTTTAAGATTTATCAAAATCCTACATTCAGTGCATGAAAGACTTTTAAAACAAATTTTTCTTGTTTTTTTTTCAGTTTTATTTTTCGATAATTAGTATTACTTTATTCTTTATCAGTAGAAACATCACCAACACAAACTAATGAATATTTTGATTGGTTGGTTGGTTTTTATGGCGTATCAACCTTTGTAGGTTATTTAACGCCAAATCCATTTTTATGTAAATAATCAGTTCTATATCAAACAATTCAGTTTAGGATGAGTACATAGTTTATTTGTCAAAAACATTTCTATTTAAAATTATTCAGTTTAGTCAAGCAGTTCTAATTCAGCTAAGTATAAGTACATATTTTTTTACACACAGTTAAATGTCAAAACAGTTCTATATTAAACAATTCAGTTTAGCATAAGTACAATTTCAATGTCAAAAACAGTTCCATTTCAAATAATTCAGTTTAGCATAAGTACGCTGTTTAAATGTAAGTACGGTTTAATTGTCAAAAACATTTCTATTTGAAGCTATTCAGTTTAGTCAAACAATTCAGTTTAGCATAGGTATGCCGTTAGTTCTATTTAATTCATTGATAGGGCCCTATCAGATGCTACCACGCCGGGCCAGAGTGGACCTGAGAGAAATGGCAATAAAGGGGTGCTCGCATTCCCCAAAGCCCCAGGATCACTGGAACCTCACCATCTGATTGTTTAGTGTCATATCCAAGACACTCATTGGGAGGGGGTCTTACCCCTCTGCAGAGGTGCAGTCGGTGTATTCTACAGCCCCAGCCGACTGGGCAATGAATATTTTGAGACGTTGTCTATAGTTTTCGTAAGACTTCCTTTTAGTTTTGATTTCTTTAATGGCATATCAACTTTCGTTGATTACTTCATGCCAAAGCCACCCTTGTAGAAGATCAGTAGTGATACTATATAACCCATAGCCCTGGGGATAAGGGGTTTCATGCCTTTCCAAAGAGTATTAATCTGAAAGTGTTCGTAAAAGCGCGACTGGGGTTCGAACTCGTTTAATACGCAGTTTAGCACGTTAGCCATAACACCATAGGGATTTCTCGCTTTCGTTTAGATATGTGAGTAATATTTATGGCTGTTTTTAATAGATTTGGTCTGTATCAAGATATCATACATATCTCCTATAAATTAGTACACCTCATACAATTTAAAGGAATATAAAGTTAATTGTCTTCCGAGCCAAACTTCATATGGCTTTATTCATATTTACCCAACCCCTCCGCTCGGGCAGGATAGGATACAAGGTCAATTTTTAAGCGGAGTTTAACAGGTTTGAATTCAGAGTTTTCCTTTCTCCTAGACTAGCTGCCTCACCAAGGCTGAAGAACCCAGTCTGCCCTACTATTTAGCCATAGGTGGAGGGAGAATAATTGGATTCATACCTTTCCCTAGGGTATTTGGGCTATGTGAAATGCAATCAATCTCGTCCATTTTCTACGACGATAACCATTACACCACGGGCACCTCTAACCTTCATATGGTTTTATTATTCCTTGGGAGATTGATTGTTTTGAGCTTCATGCTCAACTATATATCCAGTTGATTGTTTTTGTTTTTTCGTTTTTGCTTTTTAAAATTTTTTAAAATAATTGATCATAACAAACCAAATAAATAGATGGCGCTGTTCAGTTAATTAACAGAATATAAAGCCAGCCTAGTAAGCTGGGTCTGTAAAATACGCCAACGGCATCTATGCTGAGAGGTAAGGGCCCCACACCTGAATACGTCACTAAACTGTATTTGATAATGACGCTCCTATCCTGGAGCTTTGGGGGAACGTTGAGTACCCCTTTTTTGCCATTATTCCCAGCTTGGAGATAGTACCTGTTAGGATCCCATCAATAGGTCAAATAGAACTGTTTGATAATTTACAAGACTTGAAGCCATTTATATTGAATAGAATTACTGGTGTTATATAGCAATACTTGAAACCATTTAACTGTATGCAAACAAATGAGCCCTGGCTCGTTTAAAACAATTCATTTGCAAATTATAAAAATTCAGTATATCATCTATATACTATTCCCTTAAAAATCGAATAAATATTATGGCGGAGTCTTCGTTGTACGGACAGACGGACTGATAGATATTTGGTGAATTCTAAGATGCAGCACTCGGTGTTTTGTTAAGATCATGACTATCTCCGCAATAACAGAGCTAACACTCAACAGCTGTGGAGAAGTTGGATATCAGTGAAAACAACACTATCAAACTAATGTAAATCGGGATATTAAGTGTAAATGAATTGAATAGATTTTAATTATTTTCCATAGATCTGTGATAACTCTAATACTCCATCTATAATATTAAAGTGTGTCAACAGCGTCAACGCACAACAGCTGTTTCGGCCCTGATATTGTGGGATGTTTCAGCTGTAAATGAATTCAATACGAACCTTTTGGTTATACTATGATTTTTAAAAACGAAAAATCTTTCACGATGTGCTTTAAAATAAAATAAAATAAAACCATACACGGTGTTATTATTTGCTAAGGTCTCAACTTGCTTACAAGTAAGCTAGACTAGCAAACCTTCACGAGTGATTTCGAGTCTCATTGGGTGCCCCTTTCATTCGGCCTTGTGCCACATCGACGCAAAGAGCTTCGTAAATTACTATTGACAGGCATGGTGAACATGTGGAGATTGTTTGAAATCATACGATTATAAGTAAAGTAAAGTTAGCGAACGTAGTTGAGGGTGACCCGAAGGCTCCCTTTTCGATAGCTACTACCCAAAGGTGTTGGGGAGGGCGCTACTCCTTTCCCTGGATTGCTCCACTACCCTTGATCCTTACCTTATAATGCTGAGTGTTAAGCAAGGTAGTATCAAGTACCATTTTTTGAGTTTTTGGTATGACTCGATCTGGGATTGAACCCAGGTCTCCGGGCCATTGGTAAACACTAATGGTACTCGTCTAAGAGTGAAAACATTTTTTGGTAAACATTGACGTGGAGAATCTTACCCATTTTTTTTCAAATTACCCTGTGTATAATTCTTCTTCAATATTTTTTTCCTGTTTCATAAATATCTTAAAACCTTGTTTAACAACTATTCACTAATAAATAATTTTATGTGTAGTGTTTTCTGTTTTTCTTTTTTTTTTTAATCAGACAAAAACTATATTTTTTATTCCGCCCTGTCAGCAGTGCTTAGAAAACGTCGACTGCTGACACTGCTGAGGGATAAGACCCCGCCCGTCACACAAAAGTTTCCCTGCATTGGCATTACTCCCAGGTCCACTCTGGCCCGGAGTGATAGCACCTGATCGAGTAAAATAGAACATTTTGCAATTAAAGTGTGTGCAAACAAATGACTAATGTTAAATTGAATTGTTAGTGATTCATAGCAATACTTGAAACCGTTTGACTGGGTACGAACGAATGAAAAGTGTTCGACGAAATAATTACCATTAAATCGAAATATTTGTAACCACAAATGATTAATTGTAAAGAGAATTATTCATGTCCGATAGAAATGCTTGAATCCATTTAACCGTGTACCAAAAAAAAAAAAAAAAAAAAAGGGCTCAATCTTTTTCAAAATGTGTTTACAAATCATATATTGAATATATATGTATAAAGAGGATTTGGCATTAAATAACCTACAATGGTTGATATATTATAAAACCAAACCAAATCGTATATATCTAATATATATATGTATAAAGAGGATTTGGCATTAAATAACCTACAATGGTTGATATGCCATAAAACCCAACCAAACCAAATCATATATATTTAATATATGTGTATAAAAATGATTTGGCATTAAATAGCCTACAAAGGTTGATATGCCATAAAACCCAACCCAGCCAAATCATATATGTTTAATATATATGTATAAAAAGGATGTGGCATTAAATAACCTACCAGGGTTGATATGCAACCAAACCAAACCAAACCAAACTATTTGAACACGAAAGCAAATTTTAAAAAGAAAAATAGTCTTTTCCATATTACTTTAAGCATAAGCAATTGGAATATCATATTTTCTGCTTAATAACAAGAAAAATTGTTACGTAGTGGTATCACCGATCTTATCATATATATATATATAATATATATATAATGAGCTCTAATTAAACAACAAGCGAAAAAAAAACTTGCTAATATTTAGCAAGAATTATTACATAATCATTTTATTTATCAATAAAGAATTGTAAAATTGTTTTAAAAATACTAAACTGAAGAGAGAACATAGAATTAAGTACATTGTTTTAGATTGTTAAACGTTGGTTTGTTATTTTGTTTAATAGCATATCAACACTATTGGGCTATTTAATGCCAAATATTTTTTTGTATATGTTTTCATTTGTATTAATAAACTTATTGAAATAATTTTCATAAACTGTTTCACTAGACGCACTTGACTCTTAGTCACTATCTTGTAGCATATTCAAGATAAAAGGGATGGGTATTTATATGGTATAAGAGCAATTTGAAGAACAGGCCAGGATTTAATCATATAAGTATATTTATTCATATATAAGGCGTTCCCGTGGAGTAATGGCTGAAGTGCTTGATTGCAGTGTCGAAGTAGGTGCGTTCGAACAACTTTCTATCACGTTCACTTTCGTGCTAATACTTTTCAGAAAGTTATGACCCCACCCTTTATCCCCCCCTCAAGCTACGGGTTAAATTGTACCAATATCTTCCATAAGGACGGTTTTGGCATTAAATAACCCACCTACATATTTACCAATATCTTCCATAAGGACGGTTTTGGCATTAAATAACCCACCTACATATTTACCAACCCCTCGGCTCGGGAAGGATATGACACAAGGTCAAATTTTTAAACGGAGTTTAACAGGTTTGAATTCAGAGTTTTCCTTCTCCTAGACTAGTTGTCTCACCAAGGCTGAAGAACCTCGTCTGCCCTACTATTTTACCCATAGCTGGAGGGAGAATAATTGGATTCATACCTTTCCCAAGAGTATTAGTGCAATGTGAAATGCAATCAGTCGCGTCCAGGGTTTGAACTCGTGTCGCCGTCTCCATTTCCAACGACGATAACCATTACACCACGGGCACCTCCACGAAGGTTGATATATCATTAAACAAAGAAACCGAACCAAACCTTGTGGTGCGATTGCTTGACATGACCAGATTAAACCTTGCCGACCACCCGTCTACGGAGGTGCCCGTGGTGTAATGGTTATAGTTGTAGGAAATGGACACTCTAATCTTACGTAGGAGTTCCGGGAGAAGACACTAACATCCTCCCCAGAACATACAAATTATCGAATATTATACAGGTGTGCCTGGAAGAAAATTTACTTCCTCGTCAGAACACACAGATACTCCAATCTTGGGCAATAGTTTCGGGAAGAAACACATTCTCATCAGAATACAAAAAGATACTTCAATCTTAGGAAAAAGTTCCGAGAAGCAATACATTCTCGTCATTCATTGCTATTACTCCCAGATCCACTCAGACCTGGAGTGATAGTAACTATTAGAGTCTCATTTATGGGCCAAATTGATCTGTTTGAGATGTTTTAAATGATTTCGAAATATTTTAAACATTGACATTTGAAACATTGATATTGTAGTTAATTATAATGTGTTCACCTGTTTAGAAGTATTCAGAACTTGATTAATACAAAAGACACCTGAAGAAGGCCGGAGAGTAAGCTACCGAAATAAGTCTAGCAGTCTGCAATGAGTTGAGAATAATAGTTAAAATGACAGAAATATAATCAGACATTAAGTAAGAAGTGTTTACCTTTTTAAAATGATTGTGAACTTTTTTTAATACACTGGCTCTTTAAATATTGATATTGCAATTTATATTGTGTTTACCAATCTAAAAGTTTTGTAAAGATATATATTTGTACTCTTCATAAATGGAAACAATGATTATTAAACTGTTTTTGATATAATATAACCAATACCAGACAATTAACCAACAACCACAACACACCAAAATCTTCCACCCCGACAACACAGAACGGAAAAATGTACTAGACGGAATTCGAGGACTAATACCTTCAGTTGGCAATTTCAGTTTGTTCGTTTCGACCGATACATTTTCTGCTTTTATCAATATTATCTCCAAAATAAAATCGTGTTGTTATTCCGTGAACGACTCGAATAAGTATCTTTATGTTCGTTATCTTAATCGCGCATCGGTTGACATGTCAGTGAGATTCTTGTATTGTCCGAAGTTTTAAGACGGAGTTTTCAAAATTCTGTGAATTATCCAGACCAGTATCTTCATCTTTGTTGTTTTAAACATAACATTTCAACATTCTTGTAGAGTCTGAAATTTTAAGAAGAAAGGTTTTCTATATTTACCAACCCCTCCGCACAAGCAGGATATGGCACAAGGTCAATTTTTGTTTTTAAGCAGAGTTTAACAGGTTTGAATTCAGAGTTTTCCTTCTCCTAGACTAGTTGCCTAACCAAGGCTGA
Source organism: Sepioteuthis lessoniana (assembly GCA_963585895.1). Taxonomy (NCBI): domain Eukaryota; kingdom Metazoa; phylum Mollusca; class Cephalopoda; order Myopsida; family Loliginidae; genus Sepioteuthis; species Sepioteuthis lessoniana. The sequence continues at coordinate 86,695 of CAUZXS010000408.1, forward strand.
AGAACACAGTCTGCCCTACTATTTACCCATAGCTGGAGGGGAAAATAATTGGATTCATACCTTTCCCAAGGGTATTAGTACTATGTGAAATGCAATCAGTCTCGTTTAGGATTTGAACTCGTGTCACCGTGTCCATTTCCTACAACGATAAGGGAAAAAAAATGAGAAGGAAGGTTTTCACGATTCTACGAATTATGCCAGCCAGTATCTTCATACTTGTTATTTTATCCACAACGTTTCGGCTGATGGGGTCAGCGACATTTTTGTATAGTCCGAAATTTTGGGATAAAGAGTTTTCATTATTCCGTGAAACATTCTAAAACGTATCTTTATCTGTGCTGTTTTAACCAAAGCATTTTGACATCAATATATTAGGCATTAATGATTACTGCAGACAGGCTGATCCCTTAGTGATTCGAACCCAGCCGAATAAATACCGAATGCACGAGAAGGGTCTATGGCAAGGGAGTGGGGAAATTAGGCAATAATGGAGGCAGTAGTGTGGCCCCAGAACCAAAGATACGATTTAATTTTTTTTTTCAAAGTCTGCTGATAAATTTTAATTCAAGAAGACTTATCTAAGACATACGCTTTACAACGAATAAAATTAAACATACCGTGTATTTTTAAGTAATGAATGCCTTTGTGTAATAATGTAATCTAAACCTTGATGCAGTCTACTGTGTTTATTTGGATAGTACAAACATACTAAAACCCCACCGCTGAGACATTATTTACTTTTTTTTATAAATAAAAACATTTGAACTCCCCTTATATATTGAATACCCCTCGTATAAACATCTGACCAAATAATCTTTTCGATTTATATATATATATATATATATATATATATATATATATATATATATAAACCTTCCGCCATGGGGAAGATGTAACCCAAGGTCAAGTTTTAAGAGGAGTAAAGCAGGTTTGATTTCAGAGATGGGAACTAACAAGAACTACTACACTAGCTCCGTGAACCTGGGAAAAAAAAGGTACTTCACATTCCCCAGAACAGGCACCTCACCATCTGATTCAGTTTAATGTTATACTCAGGACACCTCTTTTGTGAGGATGCAGCCGGCGTATGAAGTGTGTGAGCCAGGCAACTGTTAACTCGTATTAATAGTTCTGACTGATGACGAATAGAACACAGTTCAGAAAAAGACAGATGCTACACTCTGATCCTAATCAGAAAGAACTGTGTTTTCATATCATAAATAAAGTATTTAATCAGGGATATTTTAAAACTTCGTTTACGCATAATATTCTATCAGAAAAGATAAAAGGATTGAACAGTTTAGCTTTTGTCGAAAAATTGAACCATGTTATGTATGTTTTAAGTAATAAGTCCGGGATTTTCTAAGCTTTATTTCTTTATTCGATATGGTAACTCTCTTTGGTAACATCGTCAAGTACAAATGCTACTCTACCAATGAACATTTTAAATTTTGCAAAAAACGCTGAGAAACAATTTAGTCAGGGATGTTTTAAAGTTTCATTTCTCGGTTAATTTTTCGAATTGTCCGCTTTTTTGGTAGCATTTTAGTAGTTTGGTTTGGTTTATTAGGTTTTATGGCATATCAACCTTTGTAGGTTATTTAACGCCAAATCCATTTTTATGTAAATAATCTGTTCTATTTAGAACAATTCAGTTTGCCATGAGTACACAGTTTAATTGTCAAAAACATTTCTATTTCAAACTATTCAAGCAGTTGTATGTAACAATTCAGTTTAGCGTAAGTACAGTTTAAATGTCAAAAACAGTTCAATTTCAAACAATTTAGTTTAGCATAAGCACGCAGTTTAAATGTAAGTACAGTTTAATTATGAAAAAAATTTCTATTTTGAGCTATTCAGTTTAGTCAAGCAGTTCTTAGTCAGCTACATCAGTTTAGTATAAGTACAGATTTTGTTTACACATTGTTAAATGTCAAAACAGTTCTATGTTAAACAATTCAGTTTAGTGTAAATACAGGTTTAATGTCAAAAAACAGTTCTATTTGAAATAATTCAGTTTAGCATAAGAACGCTGTTTAAATGTAAGTACGGTTTAATTGTCAAAAATATTTCTATTTCAAGGTATTCGGTTTAATCAAACAATTCAGTTTAGCATGAGTATGCTATTAGTTCTATTTTACCCATAGATAGGGCCCTATCAGGTGCTACCACGCCGGGCCAGAGTGAATCTGGGAGCAATGGCAATAAAGGGGTACTCCATATTCCCCAAGGCCCCAGTATTACTGGGACCTTACCATCAGACTGTTTGGTGTCAAATCCAGGAACAATCATTGCGGGGGGCGTCTTACCCCTCTGCAGAGGTACAGACAGTGTAATCTACAGCCTTCTCAGCCGACTGGGCGGTAGCATTTTAATCTACATATAGAATTCTACTTGAAATTACAAAAATAATTTACATTTAAACTTTTGTCAGAAATTTATACTCTGGCTAGCTGTGAGACAAAGTTAGTTTTTAATCGAAATTAAGCTGGTTGGATTTCAGTATCTTTTTCTTCTAGATTGGATGCCTAACCGAGTTTGAAGAACCCAGTCTACCCAACTATTTACCCACCGTTGGGAAGAAAACAGATGGATTACTTCGTGTGCTTTTGAAGCGTTCTGTTTTGTAGTGTTTACTTCATCAGCAAAACGAAGTATTCGCAATCGATCGTCTTTTAGGAGTAATTGACTGATGATCTCCTACTAGAGTCCCCGAAGACAGAAGCCATTAGCCAGATAGGCAATAAAGCACACCTTATCTCCCTCGGAAGAGGAGAAAACAGATGTTTTGGCAATTTCAATCATCTGCTCCAAATGATTGACCCAGCATTAGATGATTCTTAAATATGACTGCTTTTGATTGGCTGAATCTGAGTAAACACAGTACAAATTTTCATGGTGTAGTACAATCCTAATACTCACTCAGTCAGTTTTGGCCAAGAATAGGCCAACAGCACCATACACACACACACACACACACAACGGTCAATGTTCTAAGCATGTCACCAAACTGCATCCGGGAGTGAGGTTCCTGTTGTGGAACCCCGGAGAGGTGTGGAATTATCTCCTTTGTTGCCATAACAACCAGGTACCTGTTAGGGTCCCATCTAACAGTTTAAAGGTTAAGTAATAGATAAGAATACAGGAAACCATATAACTGTGTGCAAATTATTAGGACGTCATAGAAATTCTTGAAACCATATAACTGTGCGTATATATTTATCCAGCTCCTTCGCTATGGGCAGGATGCAACATAAAGTAATTTTTTAACAGAGTACTGATACTTTGAATTTGAGTCTTCCTCTTTCTTGATAAGTTACCGTACAAAGGCTAAAAAACCCAATCTATACTGCTATTTACCCATAGCTAGGTTTGGTCATATGGTATATCAACTATTCTAGGTTATTTAATGCCAAATTCTCTTTTTAAATGTATATTGAATATATATGATTTGTAAACACATGTTGTTGATAATGTTTTTAAACGAGCCTAAGCTTATCCTTTTGTACACAGTTAAATGGTTCCGAGTGTTGCATACTGACCCTTGACCGAGCCGTCAATCAGAGATTTCTCTGCACATGAGGAACCTGTGTCAATTAGCTGAAGCAGTCACGTGGTTGAACGGAAATGATGGTCGTTGGGAAATGATATATGCAGATGTCCACGAGGGATACGGTCAGTCTTAGCGTGCGGCTAGAAGTGATTGGGGCAGTCACGGAGAGCACCAGCGAGTTGCTGGGTGCCCCGCTGGGGCAGTGTTTCACAGAAAGGCTAAGAATAAGTTATAGGTCAATTTGGTAGTCTGTCTTCGTCTTCCTCTGTCTCTCACACACACAATAAAAGATTCGACCCCTTTCGAGAGAAATAAAGACGTATATACAAGTATATAGTATTTTTGTAAGAATAAAGTGGCAATTCCTTTTTTCCTTATGGCAATGCAAAACCAAGTATTTTTATGTATAACAATTCAATTAAACATCAGTCATTTGTTTACACACAGTTGAATGATCAAACTGTTCTATTTCTAACAATTCAATTTAGCATAAGTCAACAAAGTTAAATGGTTCAAAGTATTGCTATGTATCACTAACAATTCAATTAAACATCAGCCATTTGTTTACACACAGTTGAATGATCAAACTGTTCTATTTCTAACAATTCAATTTAGCATAAGTCAACAAAGTTAAATGGTTCAAAGTATTGCTAAGTATCACTAACAATTCAATTAAACATCAGTCTTTTGTTTATGCGCAGTTAAATGACCAAACTGCTCTAATTATAAGAATTCAATGTAGCCAGAGTCATTTGTTTGCACTCAGTTTAAATGTCAAATAGACCCATAGATAGGACCCTATCAGTTGCTACCACTCCCGGCCTGAGTTGACCTGGGAGCGATAGCAATGAAGGGGTACTCTGCATGCCCCAAGGCTCCAGCATTACTGGAGCCTCACCATCAAATTGTTTAGAGTCATATCAGGACACTCGATGGCGGGGGTCTTCTCCCTCTGCAAAATGCAGTTGGTGTATTCTAAAGCCCCAGCCGACGGGACATGCGAACAATTTAGCTCTCATTTTAAAATAAAAGTACCTCCAAAGTATTCACTTACAATATATATATATATATATATATATATATATATATATATATATAACAAGATTTGGCATTAAATAAATATCAAAGATTGGTATGCCATTAAACGAAATAGCCTAAACCTAAAGCTTAGATATAAATTTTAAAAAAAGATTTCGTTCCATCATTTTCTCGCCTCCCCTCTCCCCGATTCTGCCGCTTGCCTTACCTTTAATTCGGCTCTGATTGGCTCTTAATTTTTGACAATGATCAGGAAGAGCTTGTATTACATAATTGATTGGCAAGATGGTGAGATTTATTATTGATATGTTGTAAAGTATTCGAATCCGTGTCGATGATTGGTTAAGGAATCACGTGATTAAACGACACTGGGGAAAATAGTCGAATAATTTCATTAGTTGCGGAGGAACATTCGAAAAACAAAAACGACTGTGTTCCACCTGTGCTTTCAACTTCCCGTAAAGGTCGCGGCGGATAAAATGGGCACATAATATTATCTACATTATGCTTACCCCCACAACGAAGAACTAAGACAGTTGAAAGTCAAAGCAACGAAGAAGACCAAGAGAGAAGACACAGAGATGTGACAAGGTACGACAATATGGTGGCCAGAAGAACAGAGTCGAATGAAAGAGCAGGTGAGAACAACCGGCATAGAAGATATACAAGATAAAAGTTAAAGAGAGATGACTACATAACACCTGTTCTCTGGACGTGATCAGTGTTTTAGCCGTCTATATAGATTTTTTTTAGTTCTGACTTATCATATCATTTATTGAATGACAGTAGCCATTTGTCTAGGCAAAATAATTAAAACCGTTCCGATATTTTCACACTTAATATTCTAACTGCCATCGATCTGATGTTATTGTTTACCATGATACACCAGGTTTCAACAGCTGTGGTATCATTACCAGAGACATACACGTCTGATCGTAACAAGCTGAAAGTCAAATGTGTGCATAATCGTTACTTAAGTTACGTAATCCTCTACTCGTTTAATTATACGGAATCACTTAGATATTTATTTAGCAGTAAATAAACTAATGACGAATAAGACGAAAGACATTTGTAATAGTTGACCATTCAAAGCGCATAAGATATTTCTTTAGCAAATTAGATTGAATTACTTCAACAAATAATATTTTTCTGGCCATGTCATTTAAAGGACATGGAGAGATGGTAATAATTACCTCAACGATCGATACAACTGTGTGCCTTGAAATCTATAGAAAATTTTAGAATCCAAATTACAATATTACTTCGTATTTTCCTCCGACATTGGAATATTTCATATTTTTATTTTGGAAAAAATAATACCATTGATTTAGATTCAAATTCTGAAGATTTGGGAATTGTGAAATACCATCTTAACTGCTATATCTCCCAGGTCTACTTTCAGCCGGCGTCAAATAAATACGTTTGAAATTATGTTTTTAATAGGAATACTTAAAACCACATAATCGTGAGCAAATTATTTGTATTTAGAATAGTTATTGAAGCTACGTGGTTCCTTCAATAAGTTTCCAGACTTTTTTGAACAGGTTTTTAAAATTGTCGTAGACTCTTCATATATATATATATAACGTATGAAGATCGTTCAAAAAGTTCTAAGCCTCTCTCTGAAGGAAGCGGAAAAGTTTTGTTGTGGCAGCACACTACCACTTATAAAACTAGAAAAATTAATTCAGATTTGTATTTTAATTTCTGCACAGGTCTGTACAAAGGTGAAAGGTGTGTGACAAATCTAAAATTTGGGTAAGGCTTACAGCTCTTCGAACGATCCTTGCCTATACCACAATGGTTTTCAAGTATGAAATAGGATATGTGCATTGAACATTGAAAAACTTTACCAATTAAAAAGACTTTTAGCGTTAAGTTTTTTTACATAAATTTTTTAATCATAGCTATATACGTGGTGCATTCAATAAGTTTCCAGACATTTTTGTACAGGCATTTAAAATTGGCGTAGACTCTTGAAAATTCACTATGTTATTGCTATACATCTTATGAGATGACTGACTAATTTTCATGATTTCAACTTCAAATGAACAGCTGCAGCAGCAATTGGAATACACCCTACTAAAGCCTGATTGTCACAGCTGGTCAATTTCAAAAATGCAATCTGGACGTGAGGAAGAACGATATGGAAATAAATTGGGTTTTAAACTTGGAAAAATGCCACAGAAACGTTTTGAATGCTTCAGACTGCTTTTCGACCATCTTGCATGAATCGAGCATCAGTTTTTGAGTTGCATTAGAGATTCAAAGAAGGCAGGGAGTCTGTGAGGGATGATGAGAGGTGTGGGAGGAGTAAGGAAGTCAATACACCCGAGTTGATTGGCCAAAGGGTTAGGGTTACTATGTTGAGGTTTTAAGAAAGTTCAGGAAGAGATTCCTTGGGAAGAGGCCAGTACTCTTCAAATCGGGTCAGTGGCATTTCCAGCAGGACAATACACCAGTCCACAACTCCATCCTTGTCACAGACTATTTGACCAAGATGGGCACCAAGACAGTTCCTCAGCCTCCCTGTGACTTTTGCTTATTCCCTAAGCTCACAGTCTGTCGTAATGAGAGAACTGAGGAGATGAAAGAGGCTGTGACGAAGGTCATTGACACGCTGACACAAGAGGACTTCCATGGCGCCTTTGAGAAGTTGTTGGAACGGTACAACAAGTGCATTGCAGCCGGAGGAGATTACTTCGAAGGGGACTAGAGTTTCATGTATGTACTATCAATAAAAGTGCCGATACGAAAAAGTCTGGAAACTTATTTAATGATCCTCGTCTAATTGTTTACCTAGGATTTTTTTTAATTTATAACTTGAGACTAAATAATTTTTTTGCAAATTATAGGTGTTAGACAGGATTGCTCGAAATCATATAAGTATGTGCAGTCAAATGATTTTTATTAGATAAGAGTAGTTACTTTAAACCATATAATCATTAGTATTTGATAAGAATACTTGAAACTATATAACTGAGTTCAAAGAAACATTGACGATACAAAAATGAAATTTAAAAAATGTCAAGGAACATTGAAAATTCAGCCATGATTACAATGAAAGATCAAGAGACGTATTAATTTTCGGCATTAGATAAGCCATAAGGAGTTGACATGCTGTTAAAAAAATAAATGAAAGTAAACGAAACAAATAGTGAAACTAAACTCCAGTTGCGCTACTACGTTCACTTTCGGATAAATACCCTTGGGAAAGGCATGAACTGTCGTAATCCTTAACTATTAAAAAAGTATCACTTCTGTTCTTCTACAATGATGGCTTTGGCATCAGATAACCCATGAAGATTGGTATGCTATTAAAAAAGAAGCCAAACTATCAAACATGATGGAAAAGAGAGAGCAATCCTTATTTTCAAAAATTGATAGTGACCATTAATTGACCTAAATGTGATATTGACTGATACACAATGTACTTGCCTAGTCGACTGATTCTCTGACACTAAACAATCTGATGGTGAGGTTCTAATAATGCTGGAGCGTTGGATAATGTGGAGTACCACTTCATTGCCATCGCTCCCAGATCTATCCAGGCCTGGAGTGGTAGCACCTGATAACACCTATGGGTCAAATAGGCATTTTGACATTTAACTGTGTGTAAACAAAAACTATACATATACTAAACTGGATTGGTTGAATAAGAACTGTTTGACTAAAATGAATAGCTTGAAATAGAACTGTTTTTGACAATTAAACT
>CAUZXS010000409.1:0-10000 GCA_963585895.1 Sepioteuthis lessoniana
ATTTTCCAAGTGTAATGACCATGCGAACTAACAATTTTTGATTGGTTTCTTTGTTTACTGGCATATAAACCCTTTTTAGGTTATTTAAAGCCAAAATCATTATCCTAGAAGAACAGTAGTAGTACTATTTAGCCCATAGCTGGGAGGATAAGGGGGTTTATACCTTTCGCTAGGGTATTTGTCCGAAAGTGAACGTAAAAGCGCGACTGGAGTACGAACTCGCGTACCACGATTCCGCAATCCATCGCTTTAACCATTACACCGCGAGGACAGCAGTGTTGATTGAAAAGCAAAGGTTTACATTCGTCACCACTGTTCGAACACTCATGGCAATAGAAACGGACAGTGAAAGAGAGTTTTTAAAAAAATCATTAATCGTGGATTAAGAGGATAATGATGATTATGTTTAAAGTGACGAAAGAAAATATGAATTGTAAAATTAGGAAACTGACTAAAGGGCTGAGACTGAGGCAGCAAAAAACTATGCTGGTGTTTGTGGATGTTCTCTCAAAATGCAAATATTTTTATTTACTCATGAATACAAATAGTTTTAGCAGCTCAGTTGATTACAAAAAATAAGTTAACAAATGTATCCGAAGTCAATTGGAATCAGGAACTTCATTTGAAATATATATATATATATATATATAAAGATAGATAGAGAGTGAGAGAGAGAAAAAAGAGAGAGAGAAAGAGAGAGATAAATAGAGAGAGGATATATGATTATACAGAGAGAGAGAGAGAGAGAGAGAGAGAGAGAGAGAGAGAGTCTGTCTGTCTGTCTGTCTGTCTGAATTACAAATTTAGTTTCGTATTTATAAATAATGGGTGTAAAATATTGGTGACAGAGCATGTGTTGAACGAAGTTAAGAAAGCGTAGACACAGAGTCAACGACAATTAATTGCTGTTAATTTATCACCTATGATGAGAGCATCGGAAAGAAAGTTAGTGACCAAGCTCTTTTGACTCTCTAACACATCTATCTGTCTATCTATCTATCGACTGAGAGAATGAGAGAGAAAAAGAGAAAGGGATGCACCGTATTTAGTTGCTCAACAGCCGACCAAGTAAATTTCCGATGAAGGTTGCGTTCATTGTGCATAAGTAGAATGACAAAAATGATGTTTTCTAATCTTTTCCAGTAGCATTGGATAAAATCTGGCTGTCTTCTTTGTGATTGGAGGTTAACCAGTTTATTGGGATAAAAATGCTGAATTCAAAATCAGAAGCCGGAGCTTCTTATCTCTGCCATTCGATCATGTTCGCTTTTTTGCTACCTGAAGATAAAAGATTAGCAAAGCGTAGGAATGGACGCGTAGACTAAAACTAATAGTTTGGAAAAATACTGAAAGTTGGAAATCAACTCTTCTCATTGTACGAGTGAAGTTCAAATCTACAATTCCTGGTACTGTTCGACACTGATGAATTACGGTAATGATGATCCTATTTACCCAACCCCTCCGCTCAGGCAGGATATGACACAAGGTCAATTTTTAAAGCGGAGTTTAGCAGGTTTGAATTCAGAGTTTTCCTTCTCCTAGACTAGTTGCCTCACCAAGGCTGAAGAATCTAGTCTGCCCTACTATTTACCCATAGCTGGAGGGAGAATAATTGGATTCATACCGGTAATGATGATAATATCTCAACGTTTTACACACACACACACACACACACACATTTTCTCTCTCTGTCTCTATCTCTGTAAATACTATATATATATATATATATATATGGAGAAAAATTGAAAAACAAAATTACCAAAAGTGAAGAATTTATTATGAAAGAGAGTCGACGGTATAACGTTTCGGTTTTAATAAACCATCCTCAGGACTTTGTGAATGATTGTATCGAGCGATGTTAGATCTAAGATAGATCTTTTATAATATGCAAAACAAAACAGAAAATTTTATATACAAAGAAAGAAAGAACACACAACTGTTCAATCAATAAGTTTATTGTTTATGTATTCAACGATCATATGTTCTTTTTTTCTTTATATAAATAATTTCATCCTTTGTTTTTGTATTTTATTAAACATTCATCGTTGATCCAATAAAAGTCGGTATCATCATTCTAAAGTCCTGTGGATGGTTTATTAAAACCGAAACCTCATAACGTCAACTTACTTAAACAGTGAATTCATCACTGTGGACTATTTTGTTTTTCAATACAGTCGGATGCTTTTCCACTCTATACTCACATACACACACACACACACACACACATATATATATATATATATATATATATACATGTGTTTGCGCGTTGCGCGCGTGTGTGTGTTCATACATTAGTGGACAATTTCAGAACAGTGGATTAATTTATTCGGTGTTTGTTAAGGAAGATTTTTTTGTTGAAAGATAATTGTTTAAGTATTCCCGCACTCTCCAAAAGATTGAACTTTCAAAATTTCATGTTTCCGTTGATGTCATTTATTTCCTTATTGCTTCATTTTCCCTCTGTTCTTTTTTCTTTACAAACATTTATTCAACATGCTTAAAAAGAGTTCATGCATTAAAGATATATATATATATATATATATATATATATATATATATATATAGTGTCCAAAAAATGTATACACATTAAAAGTAATTGTAAAAGTAGTGTTTAATTAGAATTTTATTATTTTAAATGTGTAAAAGTATTTTACAAGTATCATTTTATTGTTTTTTCACTGCCTGTTCTTAAAATGACGCCCATTTTGATCCAGATACTGCTGACAACGCCAAGCAATGGAATCGCACACATCATGAAACAATTTCCTTGGTATTTGGGCGCATTCATGCTCAATGGCCTCTCTTAAATCGGCGACTGTTGCAGGTTTTGTAGCGTAGAGAAGACTTTGAAGATGAAGAGTTTTATTTTCAGCAAGATGGGGCACTCCCACATTACCAGAGCGATGTTAGGTCCTTCCTTGATGAGGTCTTGCCAAACAAGTGGATTGGACGAAGAGGTTTTGTTGAATATCCTCCCCGTTCACCAGACCTCAAACCACTAGATTTTTTTTAATGGGGATATCTGAAAGACAAAGTCTATGCTACAAATCCTGCAACAGTCACTGTTCTCACACTTTTGAAATAATAAAATTCTAATTAAACACTACGTTTATAATTATTTTTAATGTGCATACATTTTTTGGGACATTCTGCATATATATATATATATATATACTAAAGAAAATTTATATTTGAAAAAGAAGTAAAAAAAAAACAACAACTTTTGAGCTGATATAGTAAAAATGTTTTAAAACCTAAAATTTTAAAGTATCTCCCTCTTGTTACTCCTCTTGTGACTCTGAATTCCCTGGGTCACCAAGATCTTCAGACGGATAATGTAGACTCTAGTGACTTGTATCAAATAAATAATCACGTGACATAAAGCAGTCTGCACGTTACAGAAAGTATGTATTACGTTTTCTTTGTAATGTCAACATTCCTCGAGTCAAGTATCTTTCAAAACATGAAAGGAAATTCAGTGGAACTTAATTTTCCGTCTTATAAACAATGTAACACGTGAAAATCAGAGTCACGGGGAAATCACAGTCATGAAGTGAGTCGTAATTTTAATACTTTTACTCTTGGTATACAAAAACACCTTTTTTCCGATATTAACCATACTTTTAATCATCTAAACACTTTACATTCACTCGATATATTTATATTCCAAAATTTTATGTTCTAATGTCATTCAATACTATTTTAGATTTTATCTTAAATAAATCTATCTGTGATCCATTTGAGTTTCCTCATGACTAAAAAACTATGCATATAGTATTGGAGGTGCCGGTCCTGTAATCAATGCGTATCAAGTATGCTTTTTTTCCTTTCAGCCATAATGAAGGGTTTTAGTTTGAAAAAAATTTTTCTCGTCTGGTAATTTTTAAATTAAATCCCGAACGAGGTTAGTTGTAAGACTATGTGGCCATTCTTTGTGTTGAGTGTGTGTGTGGGCACCGGTCAGAGAATCTCTTTGTCTACTTAGGCGCGAAACCCACACAAAGGGTCAAACAGTGAGATCTCCCGCGAGACCGGAAGTGGACGAGGAAAGGAAGGTACCAGAGAAGACAGAGGAGCAGTTGACAAAGGAAGACAGAGAGGGGCAGTCAACAACGGAGAGCAGGGGAGGACGGCTGGCTTGAGATAGCAGTCCAGGGATAGAACGGTCAGCAGAAGGAGGCAGTGAGGGAAGACAGTCAAAGATGAGTTGGCATCCCTAGTGGATTTTGAAGAAGTTTCGCGCAAAATACACGCCCGCGATAGTCTGCAAATGCACGGAGAATGAAAAGTGTCACAACCTCCCTTTCTTGCGCTTGGAGCTGACCCAAGTCCGTGTTTGTTTATTCTTTTTCTTCCACCCTCTCGGTTGTATTTTATGCCGCCGTAAAGAAATGTGGGAAACCCCTGTCGGAAATCACTGGATGAATCACAAGCCATGAATAGTATTGATTTAAAGAAGTTGATAACTCGGGGCCCGGCCAGCTCGAGTTGTCGCAGTATGCATTTTACATCACGCTAATACGGTAGAGAAAATTATGAATCCAAATATTCTGCCTGCAGCTATGTGTAAATAGTAAGACAGAAAGGTCTTTTAAAGAACTTTAAAAAAAGGTCACTATGATAAGAAATTAATCAACTATTTTGAAAGTGTCAATTAGATCACTGCACATTCTTCTTTCTCGCAAAGTAGTTAATCAAAATTCTTCCTATGTCTCCCGGTAACTGGAAGCTTTGATTATTTTTATCACTTATTTTTATGCCTTCCTATCTTAATACTACACTACAATTTGCATGTCTAGACACTGGACCTCAGGCTTCATTATGACATTCTATATAAGGTTTTATAATGTTTTTATACATATTTACCCAACCCCTCCGCTCGTACATGAAATGACACGTGGTCAATTTTTTTAAGCGGAGTTTAACAGGTTTAAATTCAGAGTTTTCCTTCTCCTAGACGTGTTTCCTCACCAAGGCTGAAGAACCCAGGTTGCCCTATTATTTATCCGTAGCTGGAGGGAGAATAATTGGATTCATATCTTTTCCAAGGGTATTATTGCTATGTGAAATGCAATCAGTCTCGTCCAGGATTTGAACTTTTGTCACCGTGTCCATTTTCTACAACGATAACCATTACACCACGGCCACCTCCTAAATTTATATTTATGGAGGTTTTATACGTTGTGAATTCAATAAGTTTCCAGCCTTTTTTTTTTTTACTGGAATTTAAAATTGACGTAGACTCTTGAAAATTCAGTATGTTATTGCTATATATCTTATGAGATGACTGACCTATTTTTATGATTTCAAGTTCAAAGGAACAGCTACAACAGCAAATGGAATACACCCTACTAAAACCTGATTGTCACAGCTGGTGAATTTCAAAAATGCACTCTGGACGTGAGGACACTGTAGAAGAACGATATGCAATAGAATTATTCTTTAAACTTGGAAAAAATGCCAGAGAAACATATGGAATGCTTCAGACTTCTTTTCGACCATATTGCATGAATCGAACATCAGCTTTTGAGAGGCATAAGAGATTCAAGGGAGGCAGGGAGTGTGTGACGGATGATGAGAAGTGTGGAAGGAGTAAGGAAGTCAGAACACCAGAGTTGATTGGACAAAGTCTTAGGGTTAGGGTTAATACGTTGAGGTTTTAAGGGATTTCAGGAAGAGATTCCGTCGGAAGAGTCCACACACTCTTCAAATTGGGTCTGTGGCATTTCCACCAGGACAATACACCAGTCAGCAACTCCATCCTTGTCTTAGATTATTTGACCAACCTGGGTATTTAGACACTTCCGCAGCCTCCCTATAGTCCAGACCTTGCTCCTGTGACTTTTAGGTTATTCCTTAAGCTCAGAGGCTGTCGTTATGAGACAATTGAAGAGATGAAAGAAGCTATGATGAAGGTCATTAACATGCTCACACAAGAGGACTTCTTTGGGACCTTTCAGAAGTTGTTGGAACGGTAAAACAAGTCCATTGCAACCGGAGGAGATGACTTCGAAGGGGACTTGAGTTTCATGTATGTTCTATCAATAAAAGTGCCTATACGAAAAAAGTCTGGAAGCTTATTCAATGATCCTCGTATATATTTTAAACATTTACCTTATTTGAAGATTTATTTCTAACTATTTAATCATTCCATTTACCCTAGACACGATTTTCAGCTATAAATGTCTCATCAAAGTCAATCTTTAAATTGCCTTCTGCAATTGATTATTTGAATTCCCTCATTACATAATTCAGCTTTCATATTTTTATGCTATAGATAGAACTATACATTTTTCTATATCAAAATTGTTCAGCCTAGAATATTCCCCATTTAACTATAGATAAGCAATATATCTATTTTTTAAAGAGTTTGTCGAATTTTTGACAAGCGTTTTTTATCCAGTCAATCCTAAACTTCTAAAATACACAGAGAGTTTTGTTCCAGATTAATCTAAAGTTGGGTAATACATCTACCCAACAATAGACAGGACAGATGCTATACTGCCGGTTGGTAAACAGTCACCCCATGTTCAGATTTGAACATGTGCAGCACGATTTAAATTTCATCAAACATAAAACGTTCTGAAATTTGATTCTACTTCTTGTGTTGTAATCGTTATTTTTACAGGAAACTCTTTGATTATTTGAATTTTTCTTTCTTCCAAAAGAAGTCGACTTACAGCTCAAATGATCGTACCGACTGATCCGGACTCTCTCAATAATCATTATATTCTCGTTTGTTTTGTTTTTATTCTATTTTTTTTTCCAGATTTATATTTATTTGCATTTCTCATTTAATACGTTTGTTTGTATTTAATAGTGCATGCTATATTCTCTTTGCTTTTACAAAATATACTTCAAAGGATGAACACTTTTTCTACGATACTCCATTTTTCCGATATTTTGCCTGAGATAAAAGATGCACATACTTCCATTCCTCCTCTCTGTCTGCTTGCATTTTTGACATCCTTTATCTATTAGTCTCTCTCTCTCTCTCTCTCTCTCTCTCTCTGTACCTGTGTCTGTGTGTGCATATGTGTGTGTGCGCATGTGTTTGTTTGTGAAATATGGTAATAAAATGCAAATAAGGAAAGTCATTTAAACAAGTGCTCGATGCTATCATTGTTGAGCTGGTCTTAAAAATGAAATATCCAAATAACTTATTTTGAATTCATAACAAAAACTCTCAAGTGCAACACAAAATCGTTTGACCTGGTCGATATGAAACTTTATGTCAGGAAGTTTAACAGGTCATGATTTTGATATTTTAATCATCCTTATATATATATATATATATATATACAATCCCATAAGGTTGATTTGTTCTCCAAATATAAGGCACCTGAAGTGTACTTTTGTTACGTCGATGGCACTTTTCGTGTATTTGGGAGTGAGATCGAGGCTGGTGAATTTTTCTCACATTTTAATAACATTAGAATAACGGTAGCTTTTCTTGATGTATGGGGGTGTAAAGAGACTTCTACATTCCTAATAACTGAGTATCGTAAGCCTATATTTCCTAGTTTATACATTCGTTAGGATTCATTTTATCAAAAAAAGCCGAAGATATATTTAATTAAGACCCTAACACACCAGGCATTAATGAAATGATTTGAATCTAAGTTTGACGATGAAGTCGATTTTATCAGTGGGGCACTTTGTAACAATGGCTTGCCTGAAGACATCGTTTGATCTGTCATCAGGGATAAAATTTCAGACATCAGTAAAATTAAACCCGATTAAGTCCAGAGGTGCCATATATATCTCAGGTTACCTTGGTTTGGTGATGTTAGTGATATATTTGCTAGCCAGATCTCTGCTTGTGCACATAAGTGCTATTTTTCCTCCAACCTGCACGTAGTTTTCCGTACTCGGGCTGTTTTGATATCAGGCCGAAAAGACGATTGTATTTGCCTCTGCTTCCCACCAGACAGGGCTTGACACAAGGTCAATGACCCGAAGGCAGATTAAAGTGGAGATTAAGGGGATGGGTAAGTCGGGAACGAGCCGAGACTCGAACCCTGCTGGTCTGTGCTGGTCATTGGCTCACTTAGTGCAATGTGAGTTTAATGAGCCAAGCAGTTTCCCGGACCCAAATCTGTGTCCGGGCACAGATGCTGAGATATAGCTTAAAGTAGACCTTCAGGTCTAGTGCTATACAAAGGGACAAAAAAGGAATCAATAATTCAGCTCGCCTACTGAAGGTGGCCTATCCGAAACGAGGAGCCTTATGGCTTCAAATCTGCCATTGTTCTTCTTGAAGGCCTCGCCCTGGCCAAAAAGGCGAAAGAAATACCGAGAAGCGATGTCACTCCTGTACATAGCAGTTCTTTCAATTAATCTTTTAGAAGTGGTTGCGGTTTGCAATATATCGAGAGAACAAATCAACGTCTGGATTCAAGAATTAAACAGCATGTACCTAATAAAATACGGCAAGCCGGATAAACAACACATACGGGTCTTCAATTAATGAATATCTTATAAATAACTGTAATTGTGCCTCATCTTACAGTGCGGACTAGTTTACTCGCCAAAGCAAGTCCCTCTCTGACTTTCATCTGAAAGTTCTTAAGACCATTCACTTTCCCACCCGTAAACCGTCCCTCTCTAAACAAGGGAATATTTATAGGTTCAGAATTTGGTGATTATCTAATTTACCCCTCCCTTTTCTAAACAACTTGCATTTTTTCCTCCTCTACATTACACAGTTCCGGTCTCTTTTCCTTTCACAATTGTGTCATCGATTCAGCTTTTATCAGAGAGGACCGAAACCGGTTGGTTGCAAAAATATTATTTTTTAAAACAATGATTAAAATTATACTTTTTTAAGTATTATATATATATATATATATGTATATATATATATATATATATATATATATATATATATATATATATATATTTATATATTTCGTAGCAACACACGCACATTCATAAACCCACACACCAACAACCCCATATATATATATATATATATATATATATATATATATATATATATATGGGGGGTGCTTGGATGTGCGGGTGTGTGCGTGTTTGCGTTTGTGAAGCTAAGAAATGACCTACAATTTCAAAAGTAAACTAGATTTTTAAAGAGACTGAGAAGCTTGATACGTTTTTAAACGAAAATGCTTAAGTTTTTTTTTGTTTTTTTTTTGTTTTTTTTATAACAGGATCTCATGAAAATAGAAATAAAACCCAACCAACCAACCAACCAACCAATCAACCATCACAATAAAAATTTGTCGATTTTGCATTCTGAAATGATGATTTATTTCATTCACAGTGGATGGCAAATTAAATTCATTCAAGGTAGACTTAAAAAGCCTACCCGAAACTATATTCGAATAGGCCGATTGAATTTTCCCAACAAATATCCGTGAAATAAATCCAGGTATATATATATATATATATATATATATATATATATATATATATATATATATATATATATATTTCGAAGCAACATATGCGCAAACACATACACACACGCACATTCATACACCCACACACCAACAACCCCATATATATATATATATATATAAATATATGTACATATGTATATATATATATATATATATATATATATATATATAAAACTACAACTACTACTACTACTACTACTACTACTATTCCTACTGTATATATCTACTGAGTATCGCAAAATAGATGAAACCCATTAATATGATAATGATTGATTACTGAGACAAACACAGAAGCGGTGATTTGGAACACGTCCGGTAAAAATGCATCCTTTGAGCTCGAGGCAACAAATCAATGTTTTGCATTGTTATCATATCAGTTTCCAGGATATGGATTCATTTATGGTTTCTTATCTCTCTAATAAATCATTATCTTATAAATGGATTGAATCCATTTTGAGACGGTTTTGAATGATTTTGTCTCTAAATAAGTAGAGACTAAATATTTTTCCTCTCTCCCAACGTATTTTGATCGCGTATTAATAGTTATTATAGTATTCTATTTTCAAATCTGAAAC